>CM019158.1:9111273-9167721 GCA_009733165.1 Naja naja | reverse complement strand
GACAGATAGAGAGACAGAGATAGAGGATAGATAGATATAGAGAGAGAAAGAGGATAGAGATAGATAAGATAGAGAGATAGAAAGATAGAGATAGATAGAGGATAGATATATAAAGTATAGAGAGAGAGAGAGGAGATAGATAGATAGATAGATAGATAGATAGATAGATAGATAGATAGATAGATAGATAGATAGATAGATAGAGTAGGCAGGCAGGCAGACCTTTTGGATGGACGGACAGACAGAATGCGACAGCGGCGGCACTTGGGGAAAGCAGAGCACAGCCAGAGCGACTTTCCTAACGTGCTGCCGCCGCTGCGTTCGACGCCATTGAGCCCCTTGCCCCGCTCCGGTGCAACCGTCAATGGGATTAGCCTGCGGTGCCGGCGCCTCAAACGCCCCCCACCCACCTTCAGCAGCCGCTTCCGAGCAGAGCCCGTCCCACTTTCCGTCATCCCCGACACCGCTTCGCACCGACTTCCAGGCCTCGGCCCACCGAGCAAGACCTGCCGACACTCCCGAAACCACCAAGGAGGCTCCACAGGCCGAAAGGCCCGTCCTACGTCATATCTGCGACACGAGCCGGCGCATGCGCTTTTGCCTCGCCTCCTTGGCGGCGCGCGAGGCGCCGGATGCGCAGGCTGCGGTGCAGCGGTCAATTGAGTGACCACTGACCGTTGCACCGGCTCCAACGCCCTGCCGCCTCTTAGCACCCCCCCCCCAAGGCATCCCACGGCCCACTTTGGGAACCACTGCCGTAAACAATTGACACGGGTTTTAAAATCAATTCAGACATTTTTATTGGGTATCAAAAATGTACTCATATATATATATATTTATTTATATTTACAGAATTAAAGTGCTGTTTGGTCTTTTTGGCAAGTGCCAATTATTGTGCAAGTTACAAACCAGGGAGGACAAGACAGGGCAATCCTCGAATTACGACCACAGCTGCTGATCAGAACTTCAATTGCTAAGCAAGGCTGCCCTTAAGGGCATCCGACACGATTTTATGACCCTTTCACCACGGTTCTTAAGTGAATCACTGCACTTGTTAAGTCGTTAAACAAATCCGGTTCCGCTTGTCCGAAGCCGGTTGGGAAGATGGCTGGATGACAAGGGCTGTGAAGATGTGGCAATGGTCATACATGTGAGGACTGGTTGGAAGCCATTCTCAGTGCCAATGTCACTTTTGTCGCTAAATGCACGGTTGCAAGTCAAGGACTTCTTATAAGGAGGGGTTTACTGGCCTGCAGCCCTCTTGTGTAGTAACCACAAAGGAGGTTTTGAGGTAGGGGTTAGAGAGAGAGAAAGATGGAAAGAAAGAACAGGAAACAAAGAAAAAGTCAGAAGGAAAGAAAGAAAGAGGAGAAAGACAGTGACAGAAAGTGAGAGAGAAAGAAAAAGAGAAAAGTGAGCTGGAAAAAGAGAAAGAAAGAAGGGAGAGAGGCAGAGAAAAAAAGAAAGATAAAAAGAGAGAGAAAAGAGGTGGAAAGAAAGAACTGGAGAAAGAAAAAGAAAAAAGAGGGAAAGAAGAGAAAGACAGAGAAAGTGAGACAAAGAAAGAAAAAGAGAAGAATGATGGAAAAAGAGAAAGATAGAGAGGAGGAGGAAAGAGAGAGAGAAAGAGAAAGAGAGAAGGAAGAGAGAGATTTCTGGCCCCAGGGAGGGAAGCTTAAAAATGCCAGGATGTAAAATTATTTTCTCCCAAATTCCAATCTCCAAGCCTAAATGAAACAAAACACCAGTTTTCCATGCGGAATTTAGTGAACCACCAAGAAGGGATCCACAAGTTTTTGCTTTAAAAACAAAAAAGTCACACACACACCCAAAAATCGAGCGCTCAAAAGAGTCAACAATAGAGAGAGGCCTCTTAAGGCCGAACGGGAACTCAGAACAGGCACTCCTGCCGAGATGCATCAAACCGTCTTCCACACTCCTGGCACATACAAATTTTTTCCAGAGGGGGAGGGGGGCACAGAGAAGGGGTTATAAATAAGTCCCAAAGTGGGCAGGGTCCCCCCTTCACCAGGGTCTCCACAGGGGGAGGCTGCGGGTGGGGAGCACCCCCAAAAGTCTTCCTGGTCCTGTCGGGCAGCAGGGCCCGGGGGCGTCTCCGCCCGTTGCGGTGCAGCCAAGTCCTCTGGCGAGGGTGTGCCGTTGCGATGCCAGGCACAATCCTTGAAGGTCTGCTGGAGCCGGGCCAAGAGCTGGTTGCAAGCCTCTGGGCTCAGCAGGTTGTACTTGGGGATCAGCGTCGCAAAGTGGGACAGGCAGGTGTGGTACCCTTCGCAGTAGCCGTCCACGGAGCCTGCAGAAAGCAAAAACCCAAAATTATTTCCTTAGCTCAGGTAGTCCTCGACTTAACAACGATTTGCTTAGCGACTGTTCGAAGTCACAACGGCAGCGACAAAAGGGATTTAGGGGGCCGCTATTAAGAGAATCCCTGAAGTTCTTAAAGTAGCCACACCGGTCGTTAAGTGAATCTTTCCCATTGACTTTTGAGGTGGCAAAAGGGGGATCACTGCAACCGTCATAAATATGAGTCAGTTGCCAAGCCTCTGAATTTTTTTTTTATTATAAGATTTTATTGAATATAAACATTAAAAAACAGTGAACATTTTTTTCATCTTTGACCTACATTTCAGTCAAAATATTTTGCATTTAGAAAGGGCTCAAAGGCCCCAGAAGCCACAATAATTAACAAGGTACATGAATGCGCAGAGATGGACAGATTAACTAATCTGTTGAAGGACAAGGAAGAAGGAGAATATTATAAATTATGGGATGTTAGGTACAAATGGAGAATAAAAAGACACAAAGGCGTCAAATGATAATCTATGTAATCCCATAAGACAAAAAGGTTTTCGTGTCAATAAATGTAAATAAAAATGTATACATGTATAAAATGCCTAGAATGACGAAGAAGCAAATACAGAGGTGTATAACACATTAATAGAAGATATTATCCTAAGTCACTTCCTTCAGTGCCGCTGTAACTTCAAACCGTCACTAAATGAATGTTTGTAAATCAAACGATTGCCCTGCTCCAATGCCCATGTTCAAAAGTTTGTTCTGTCAACACGAGGACACACAAGTGTGCAATCCTGTATCACACTCACCGGGAAGCGTGCCGCAAGATGTCGGCAATTCCTTCAGGAACTGAACGGTCATCTCCAAAATATCGGCTTTCTCCAGTTTCGAATAGCAGGAATTCTGGAGTGGAACGGAGAAAAGAATTATTATTATTTTGTTGAGATGCAAAATGCCACATGCCACAAATAGGTTGCCAACAAGTCCATGCAGAGAAACGGAAAAGATCAGGGACTCAGCATAAGAGTTGTACTCAAGCTCGCGTGGCAGGTAGTCCTCGGCTTAATGACCACAATCAAGCCCAACATTTCTGTCGCTGAGCGAGTAATTAAGTGAATTTTGCTGCATTTTAAGACCTCTCTTGCCATGGCAGTTAAGTGAGCAAATCCTGCAGAGGGCTCCTTGGTGGTTTCTGAGCTTGGGGGGTGGGGCTTCTGGCAGACGTTTCATGACCCAACTAGGTAACATCATCAGTGCTTAGAAGGGAGGGAGGTTGGCTCTCAGTTGATATACAGCTCTTTCTACCACTGATGATGTTAGCTAGTAGGGTCATGAAACGTCTGCGAGAAAGCAATCAAGCTCAGAGAGCTTCAAGGACCCCACTTCTCCTCCTCTTCCTCCTCTCCCTTCTAGCACTGATGATGTTCCCTAGTTGGGTCACAAAATGTCTGCGAGAGAAAACCCTCAAGCTCAGAGCGCCCCATTTCAACCCTGAGCTGCAAATGTTCTCCTTTCTTGGCCATCTTAGTAGAGTCGAGCGCTCTGCCCCTCCCGGATCCCGGCAGGGAAGGGGCCCCTCAATCCTTTCCCGCCAGCCAGGGGTCTGGGGGGGGGAGTCTGGCATGGGGAAGGGGCGTCGCCACTCACATCTTTGCCCACCAGGGGAAGGATGAGGGTCTTGAGCTGGCCAAGGCTGCAGTTGATGCGCGCTCGGCGGCGCTTCTCCATCAGCGGCTTCAGGTTCTGCGGGGGAAGAGAGGGGAGGGATCAGTCCGACGGCCGGTCCCGGTCAGGGGAAGGGGCAAGGGACACGCAGCTGGGCCTCCCCCGCTCCTGCTCACCTTCCGCAACTCGGAAGCCTCCCCGGTTTTCCTTCCTGGACTCATCCCGCCTGTTAACGCGCAGCAGCCCGACGGCAGAAGTGACTGCTTGCCCTGCCCCGCCCGATGGGGGGGCCTTTTATACCCTCCTGGCCCCGCCCCTTGGAATGCCGGGGCCGCCCCACCCCGCCCCTTCAGGGCCAGCGCTGCCTGGCCCGCGGAACTTGCTGCCACTTTGCCAAGCAGGGCTGGCTGGCTGGCTGGCTGGCGCTGGGTGCTCCGGAGGGGGCCGGCCTCTGCTGCCAGCGGAATGCCGGGCCAGATCGCTTGGCCAGGTTGGGGGATGGCCAAAGGGGGTGTCTTTCCCCTTCAAGGGGGGGTAGGGGCGAGGAAATGGAAGAGAAATCTGAAAATAATACTGAGGAAGAGGGAAGAAAAAAATGGGAAGAAAGATATGGAAAGAGAGGCACACAGAAGAAGAAAAAAGGGGAAAATGGGGGAAGGGGGAGGAAGGATAGGGATGGAAAAGAAGGGAAGGGAAGGGAAGAAAGGGAAGAATAGCAACAGAAGGGAAGGGAAGGAAAAGAAGGAAAGGAAGAGAAGGGAAGGAATGGAAGGAAGGGAAGGGAAAGGAAAGGAAAGGAAAGGAAAGGAAAAAAAAGATCTATAAAGAAGCAATTTGATCTTCTCTGCAGCAGTTACAAACAATTGATCTCCTGACAGACAGACAGACAGACAGACAGACAGACAGACAGACAGACAGGCCCCCAACTTCCCCTACCCGAAGCTGGCATGTCGGTAGAGTGAAACACCCCCAGCCCGCCAACATTTTAGCTCGAGATGAGGCTTCACCCCAGCGGCTCAGGGCGGACCTCCAGCTGACTCAGCCGCGCGTCTTCAGCACCCTGGAGAGCGGCCAGGAAAGGCGCCACGCGGCGGGCCAACGCCCCCAAGCGCGCCTCTTCTCTCCCCCCCCCGCCCCCCAAATCCGTTGTGTATGTTGTTGTTGACAAGTTGTGCCGGATGTCACAACGGCCCACCCAGCTGCCACGGAACAAGCCGGACCCCAAAAACACAATTTCCCAAAAGCAAAGTCGCTTTTGGATAGAGACAGGCTGCATGTACCTTTAAGGAATCCAAGAAATGTCGCCTAAATTAATGTAATAAGTGATTCAGAAGAATCGGCCTGGGATGGGAGACCACAGGGAAAGCCCAGAAGACTAGACGAGGCGGGGGAAGGACTGACAAATCAGCTGCAGGTCTGGTCTGGGTTCAAATGCTACCTCTCAACAAGAGCTGAAGACCCAAGAGCCGAGCTGAGCTAAGCGTCTTGGCTTCCCCCTCCCACAATGGAGCTGTCCGTGTGGTCTGGAGGCTGGGAATCTTCTCCCCCCCCCGGGGGAGTGGGGGCTGGGATCATTGAGGGAGGGTCTTTTGTGCTGGAGAGACCCTTTGCTTCGCCTCAGACCGTCAAGAGAGTCCTCCGTGGCACGTGCTACAGCCAAGCCTTCTGCTGCCCCAACGGCCTTTTTCACAAGCGGTAGTGGGCATGAGTGGGCACAGCTGCCCCCCCCCGGGGGGGGTGTCTTAAGGACAATGCAAATGACCACCAGCCTCCATCAACAAAGATGGTCAGGGATCTCTGGACAGCCATTTTGTCCAAAAATGGAGCAGGGGGTTGGACTAGAAGACCTCCAAGGTCCCATCCAGCCTTGTGATTCTATGAATTGTGGTTGGAAATGTCTTGGTAGAGATGGCTGCAGCTCCTAACTTGGGTGTCCTAAGAACGGGGGTGATGTTTAATGACCTCTTTGGATTTATTATCTGGGCCCTGCCTAATTTTTGCACGCACGCGCACACACACACACACACACAAAAGCACATGCACGGGGAGAGAGACCAGGTTTTTAAATTATTTTTAACAGCAAACATAGACAAATAGAAACATAAAACAAATAAAACTTTCAATTATACAGTGTGTCGGCTGGTACATATTTCTTGTGCACAGTATCTATAGTCTTTTCCTCTTAGATTTAAGTTTGCATTCATATTACATTAGTCAACTTTCCATGTCATATTATATTATGATTACATCATTATTAGACTTTAATTTCAATTTAATTTATCTTTTAGAGGAGCAGCTATCGATTCTTACTCATTTTAATTCATATTATAATCCATTCTATAATAATTATAACATATCATTGCCATTGTAATATAGAGAGACCTGTTTCTTAACAGAGCCCACCCACCCAATTTGGAAGGAGGGGAGGGAAGGCGTCTCTCTTAAAACCTTTTGAATTGCAAAAATAACGGAAGCAGCAGAAGTTCTGGTGAGTGGCGGCTTTTAATGGATGGTCTTTAGCGCCACCTTGTGGTCCAAATAGAGTATTGACGCTTCCCTAACAGATCCCCCCTACTGGATCTTCCGCAGATCATAAAAAACATTTATTTATTTATTTCATCCAAGAGAGAAAGGAAAACAAAGAGGGGAAATTTGAATCTGGATCTTGTAGCACTTTCTCCAACTTGGCAACTTTGAGAAGGGTGGACCTCAACTCCCAGAATTCCCCGGATGACTAGTTACGAGGCAGTCTATATTATATGAGATAAAATTAATAAATTTTAATAAATTACTAATAATAAGATAAAATAAAAGAATGAAGTGAAATGAAATAAAGTATAAAATAAATATAAATACAATTAAAACAAAATAAAAATTAATTACATTAAATTAAATAATTTAAGTTAATTTAAGTTACGTTGCTTTAGATTAAGTTCCGTTTCATGTCCAATTTTGCGAATTGGGGCTTTGTGTTCCTCCCAAGGACTGGTAAGAGATTGAGGAGGGGGGGGTGACAGCATCACAACTTCCCAGCATCCTTAGAGATGGGCTGGCATCAACTCCTTCTAACTAAGCCAGGATTAAACCATTTTGCCTCGTTATTCCTGCAACAGCCTGTTGGGTTCCCCCCTCCCTCTTTCTTTCCTGACCATGGTTCCGATTTCTCCCTCCTCCTTACTGCCATGGGGATTCTGGGATTTATAGTCCTTGCATGCTGGCTGGGGAATTCTGGGACTTGTAGTCCCTGCATGCCAGCTGGGGAATTCTGGGAGTTGAAGTCCACCCATTTTAAAGTAAACCAGCTCGGGTGGAGGTGGGGGAACGCTGCCCAAATGCACAATTTGCCTCGGAGTCCCTTTCCACCACCCCCCTTCAATCCTGCCCTGCATCTCTGCTTGGTCTCCTTTCCCTCACTCCAAAACATTCCCCTCCTCCTGCAAAGACACCCATGCAAGGAAGGTGGGCCAAAAAGGGGCAGCCTCAGAACCAGCCATTTTTCAGCCCAGCTGCTCCCGAAAGGGGTGCACTCTGTGCATGCTCAGAGGCTGGGGGCCACCCAGGTGCTGAAGGACAGCTCCCGGAGGTTGCGCTAGTAGTCGGAGAAGGCAGAAAGGGGGAGGGAGGGGCCGGGGGTGGGAGAACCCCCTCCTGCGGCCAAGGAGGGGCGGGGCCTCCCTCTAGGGGGTGCGGCCAGAGCCTCCCCCCCTTGCCCGCCCTCCGGCCGAAGCTCCCGCAGAGCCGGCCGGGCGCCAGGCGAGCGCTATGGCCGGGGAGCGCGCCCTGCTAGCGGCTCGCCAGGGCGATCTGGAGGCGCTGAAGGCGCTGCTGCCTCCGCCGGCCGATCGCGGGGTCCCTCCGCTGCCCCCCGCCGCCCTCCGGGACCCCCTGGGCGCCTCGCCCGTGCACCACGCCGCCCGCGCCGGGAAACTGCGCTGCTTGCGCTACCTGGTGGAGGATGCGGCGCTGGGCGCGCAGGGCCGGGCGCGCAACGGGGCCACCCCGGCCCATGACGCCGCCGCCACCGGCCACCTGGCCTGCCTGCAGTGGCTGCTCGGTCCCGGCGGCTGCCGCGTCCAGGTGAGCCCCTGAGCATGGGCAGAGGGCAGGGAGGCAGGATCGCTGGGAGATCGCGGCGCGGGTGCCTTCAGATTGTTGGAGACCTCAAGAGGAGAAATGGGGGGGGGTCTCTTTCTTGCCCTCCCATGAGGTGGCTGCCCGGCCCGAGTCCAGGTTAGCCTCTGAGCACGTACAGAGGGCGGGGAGCGAAGCGAAGAGGCAGGATCGCGGTGGGGTGGGGGGTCGCGACGCGGGCGCTTCAGACCGATGGGGACCCCAAGAGAGGGAAGTGAGGGGTATCTTTCTCGGTTCCTCCTCTTTCCACCTGCGGGGGCCGTTTGCCTTCGGTGCAGGTGAGCCTCTGAGGTCGTGCAGAGGGCAGGAAACGAGGCGAAGGGTCAGGATAGTGGCACGGGCGCTTGAGACGGCTGGGGACCCCAGGCGAGTGAGGGGGGTCTTTTCATCGCTTGTCCCTCTGTCCACACGGCCTGCCTGCAGCGGCTGCCCCACCCGGGTCGAGGTGAGCCTCTGAGCACGTGCAGAGGGCAGCCAGGGAGGCGGGGGCAAGGGACGCATCTGCTTTAGTCCCCCATAGCAGGGAATTGGGGTCTCTACGTGGACAGGTAGAGTTTTTTCCCCACTCGCCCCTCTGGCCTCCCTCCCTCTCCAAAATGTAGCATGTTGTAGAAGGTAAGGGGACCTTAGAGGTCATCTAGTCCAGCCCCTCTGCTGGGCCGTTTGTAGTCCAGCTTGCCGCGCAATCTAGGCATGGCTTCCACTAGGTGGCATCCTAACTTTTTAGCCTGTGTTCATAGATTGAACACTATCTCTGAGCACGTGCAGAGTGGGAATTGCCTGAGCTAAGCCAGCGAACCTGACATTTTAAAGACTTTTTTAAAAAAAACCTTGGAGCGTCTCATCAAGTGAACAAAACAGGACAAAATTGGTGAAATTGGTGAAATGAATTGCATTTGCCCAGTTCTTTGGCAAACCATCTTTAAACCAGATCCTGGCTTAATGCGGTGTCGAAATCCAGTTATCCCTTCAGGTTTTTCAACATATTTTTGTGTAGTTTTTCAGTCTTTTATTTTATTATTTTATTTATTTGTTTCTTGTTTATTTTATTTTTTAACAAAAATAACAGAATAGAACATTTTGAAGTCTTCAAACCCAACTCCCTGCTCAATATTAGTTTAAAAATTACTTTACTTTACTTTACTTTTATTGTGTCCTTTGACTTCCACGGATCTTTGCCTTCCAAATTGCAGAAAACAACAAAAAAGGATTAGCTAAAACTCCCTTGGACGCCATTCCCTGAGTCTAACAAGCTTGTCTGATGGCTTCCATTCACACAACCCTTTACACTAAACTAAAGCGAGGTTGGGTGATTGGTGTGTAAGTTGGTGGGGAGAACCCAGCCAGTCCCATTTTGTAGGACCTGCAAAATTGTGTAAAGCTGTTTGCTGCGAACCCGGGACTCGTTTCTTGTTAACCTGGGTTTAACAGGTTGTGGGAATGTGGCCTTCCTTCCTTCCTTCCATTTTTCATCCATCCCTCTTTCCTTCTTCCCTCTCTCCTTCCTTCCTTCCTTCCCTTGCCGTGCGTGGCCCAAGTTTTGCTAAACCGCCTCGGAGTTGTGACGCCCTCGCTGTGTCCGTTCTTGCAGGACGCGGATCATTCGGGCGCCACCGTCCTGCACCTGGCCGCCCGCTTCGGCCACCATGACGTCACCGATTGGCTCCTGCGCTTTGGGGGTGGCGACCCCCTGGTGCCCACCGAGACGGGGGCCCTGCCCGTCCACTACGCTGCCACCAAGGGAGACCTTCCTTCCCTGCATCTCATCCTCAGACACTGTCCCAGGTAAGGGACCGCCCCGCTGGGCTGGCGCTACCTTCCCGATGCAGAATGGACCGTGTGTGTGTGTGTGTGTGTGTGTGTGTTGTGTGTGTGTGTGTGTGTTCCCAACAACAGTTGTTACAGAGCGAAGCATGACAGAGTGCCTCGGGCACAATCCTGGCCTGGTTTTGCCCCCATCCTGGTTTGTCTGTCTATTAGTTCAGCTTCTTTTCTGCATCTCTGACAGCTTTATGGGCGGGAAGGGAGGGAGGGAAGGAGGGACGCGTGGGCTTCGGAGTCCCGATGGAAATGTGGCCCATGGGGCTTTGCAAAAGGCTGATAACACAGCGGCCTTTGTGTCTGCGGGCGTTATGTAAAGGGATTGTGTGCCAGGCAGGGGCGGGGAGGCTCCTCGGATGGGGAGGGCAGCCAAATTGGGTGGGCGGGGGGGGGAGGCGAGAAATCTGAGTGCCTGTTTCCTGCCCTGAGTGTGTGCCTGTCTCTCTCCCTCTTTCTCCTTCCCTCCTTTCCATCCATCCATCCCTTCCTTTTCCCTTCCTTCCTCTTTCCTTTCCCTCCCTTTTCCTTCTCTTCCTCTTTCCTTCCTTCCTTCCTTTTCATCCATTCTTTTCATTCCTTCCATTCATTCCTTTTTTAATTTCCTTATAATTTAATCTAATCGTTTTTTAATGTATTTATTGTTCCCTGTTTTAGTTGTAAGCCTGAAGTCTTCGGAGATGGGGCGTGCATATAAGTTCAAATAATAAATAAATAAATAAATATAATCTTCACACACACACACATATATATTAAAATTAAATTAAGAGGGAGAATTCCTTTGCAAAGCAGACCTTTTTTAAAAATCCAGTTCAATCCCCCCTCCGTGCAGCAACCCAACTCAAAGCGTAATGCCAGAGGTGGAAGGGACCTGAGAGGTCATCTATCCCAACCCCACCCCACCCCTGCCCAGGAAAAAGATCACCAGCATTGCTTTTCCAGCCAAAGCCCACCCAGCCTCGGCTCAATACCTTACTTAGAATTAAACTCCGGCCAGAGCTAATATAAAATCAGTTCGGCTGTGAAAATAGGTCAGCGGGATCCTTCTGACCCGCATCGCACAGTACGTGACAGATTAGAGGGTTTTTAATCTCATTTTCCACGGCGAGCCAGCATGGTTCATCCACAAATAGCCCTCGGAGCGAAGGCAGCTCGGAAGGGTAATTAAAAAACCTGCAAGATACGTTATTCCTGCCAACCAGAAACCCTCTTAAAACAAAACAACAAAGCAAAACCCAGGGTGTCTTTCAAACTTCGCGGCGTGGAAAGTCCAGTTTGCATTGAACAGAAATATAATAATTTAAGCCAGGCCTCAGTTAATGCAGAATTCATTTTGGGGACAATCGCCTGCTTTTTGCTCTTGACGGAGAGTTGGAAAACCTCTAAAAACATATATATATATATATATATATATATATATATATATATACACACTAAACAGCTTTTCAAAAACATTTTGTCCTTTTTCGCTCATGAAAACCAACATAAGGAGAAAATCAGAACTGCAAAAATTATTCTGGCCGATTCTGCGGTTCGCTTTTTAAGTATTTTGCAATTTTCCTTTCTTATGACCGTCATCTTCCTCTCTGGAGGACGTACAGTTGGTCCTCTACTTGTGACCATAATCTGTTGCTGAGTGGTAGTTTGGGGACTCACACCTGATTCCACGACTTTTTTGCCATAACGGTTAAGGGAATTGCTTCCGTTGTTAAGTGAATCTTGCCGTTGTTAAATGAATCCAGCTTCCCCACTGCTTCTCACAAGGTCACCAATTTGTATCACCTGATCATGGGACATTGCAACCGTCGTAAATACATACCAGTTTCCAGTTTGGATTGTGTGAATTGCAACAGTCGTAACTACGAGGACCTAAGCTACTTTTTAAAGAACAAATGGCCATAAGTCAAGGACTTCCTGCATCGACGGCACAGATCTTTAAATTCATGGCAAGGTTTCTAAAGGACATTACGCAGTTTTCCCCCCTTTTTCCTCCAAATATCTGCAATCCTTCACTTCTTTCCCTTTTCCTTGTAGATCTGAGGATTACATCCGTTCAAAATCCGGCAGGAATTTCTAAGACTTTGATAGGATTAGCGAATTTATTGGCACGCCATTCTGCCACGGTTCAATCTATCTTGGTTTGGTAGTTTAGGGTAGAGAGATCCAAGTTACGTGGGTTGGCTTATCTCCTCTTCATTGGGACCTCAAATAAATGCTATTTAAGATAGATATAGATAGATAGATAGATAGATAGATAGATAGATAGATAGATAGATAGATAGATAGATTAGATATAGATTAGATAGATAGATAGATAGATAGATAGATAGATAGATAGATGATAGATAGATAGATAGATTAGATAGATAGATAGATAGATAGACAGACAGACAGACAGACAGAATTAGAGAGAATATATATATAAACATAACAATACCCAATATATAGATAGATAAGATAGAAAGAGATAGAGATAGAGATGGATGGATGGATGGATGGATAGATAGAGAAAAAGATAGGTAGAATTAGAGAGATGAGAGAAAGATATAGATAGAATTATATAGATAGAGATAAGATAGATATATATAAGGATAGATAAATAGAGAGAGAGAATTAGAGAGATGGATGGATAGATGGATAGGTAGGTAGGTAGGTAGAATTAGAGAGAGATGAGAGAGAAAGAATTATATATAGAGAGGGGGGGGTCCTCTCCTTGGTCAGTTTCCATCTGTCGTTTCTTGCCCTGCCTTCAGGTGCTTTGGAGAGTAAGTGGGGCTCCTTTCTCGTCTCCGGGGCAGCCCCTCCAGTACTGGAATATACAGGTAATCCTTGATTTACGACAGCCTTCATTTAGTGACCATTTCAAAGTTATCCTGGCATTGGAAAAAAAAGGGGCTTAGGACCGCTTTTCACACTTAACGACCTTCGTAGCACCTCCAGGATCCCGTGATCCAAATTCAGAGGCTTGGCAACGGACTCAGACTTACGACGGGCGCAGTGTCCCAGTGTCCCTTGGGCGAACCTCTGACCAGCAAAGCCAATGGGGAAGCCAGATTCACTTAACAAGCGACTGACTTCTCCCTTAACGACCGCGGCCAGAAAGTTCGTAAAACGGGACAGAACTCCCTTTAACAAGCATCTCGCTTAACAATGGACATTCGGGAGGGGGCTCCGTTGTGGTCGTAAGTCGAGGACTACCACCCGTCCTGCCATTTTTTGTCACCCCCCCCAATCCTTAAACTAATACGCCTCCGTTAATATGCCATTTGTCAGAAATGGTGTAGGGTGGGGCGGGTTGGACTAGATGACCTTAGAGGTCACCGATTCCCGCAATCCTTCTTCATCTATTTCATGCCTATTTAATTTGAATTTTTCTGAAATTTTTCTCCTTTTGCCACCATAAACCAACAGGGAGTCCGTTCCTCCAACGTTTTTTGCCTGCCTTTGTTACGGAACAACATGAATGATTTACAGCCAGGCAAGAACGATCTTTCAGCGGACTTCCACCCCCACCCCCACCCCCAAGTGACAGCTTGATCCCGGACTCAGTTACCGGCTATTGCAACCGGATCCCTCCCAGGCTGCCAAGAAACACGGATGGTGGCTTATACAAGGGAGGTTTAGCGAACACAAACCGCCTTCGCATCTTGGCTTAATGTATTGTATAACTATGGTATATTACTGTGTTTTATCCTGTAACTATTGCATTTCACCCTACTCTCATTTTAAATGGTTTGTGTAGAATTTTATTGGTAATATGTGTTTGAACCTGTATGTTGATATGGCCTATAGGCTAATCAAGAAATATTTATATAATACCTATCTATATCTACATCTATATTTATCTATCTGTCCTGCCTGCCTGCCTGCATGCCTATCAATTTCTATTTCTATTCCTATTCCATCATATCAATGTACCATCTATTTCATTCATCTATCATTCATTCATCCATTATCTATTATCTATTCATCATCTTCATCCTTCTATCTATCCATCCATCAACACATCCATCCACCCATCCACCACCATGTACATCTATTTTCATTCATCATCTATCTCATTCATCATTATATTATCTATCCATCCATCCATCCATCCATCCTTCCTTCCTTCCATCCATCCATCCATCCATCCATCCATCCTTCCTTCCATCCATCCATCCATCCATCCATCCATCCACCTCTACAGTATATCTATTACAATAGAATAGAATGCAATGCAATGGAATGGAATGGAATAGAATAGAATATAGAATAGAGTAGAGTAGAGTAGAGTAGAATAGGACAGTTGGAAGGGACCTGGGAGGTCTTCTAGTCCAACCCGCTGCTCAGGCAGGAAACCCTAGGCCTGTACTATTTCAGACAATTGTCTAATCTCTTCTTTAAAAATCTCCAGTGTTGGAGCACCCACAATGTCTGGTGGCAAACTGTTCCACGGGTTAATTGTCCTCACCGTCAGGAAATTTCTCCTTAATTCCAGGAGTTGCTTCTCTCCTTGGTTAATTAGGACCATTGATTGAGTTAGATGACTTGAATATAGGACCACTTTTCACACTTACGACCGTCGCAGCACTCCTTGTGGTCCCTGCTTCAAAATCCAGAGGATTGGCAACTGGCATGGACTTATGACAGTTGCAGCGTCCTGGAGTTATGTCCCTTTGTTGACCTTGAGACTTAACTGCGCCGATTCACTTACCCACCAGGGACAAAAAGTAGTGAAATTGGGGAGGGGTGCAAAACTCAGACACTTAGCCTCAGAAATGTTGCGCTCAACGGCAGTCCTAAGTCAAGGACCACCTGCACTGCAGAACTCAGGGATTTCACATCGTACGTCAAGCATTTAGGCAGCTGGACTGGATGCTCTTTGAGAGACCCCTTCCTAAACCTCACGCCATCCTGGACTCTCACTGGAAACATGCCCTGGGTTTTGGGGTCAGACTAAATGACCTCCCAGGCGCCCTTTCCAACTCTCAACATCCTTTGGCCACATTTTCTGGCTTCCGGCTGGCCTGGTAGCCGCATCCTTTACACCTTAAAAATAATCTTTTGTGGGTTTTTTGGCTCAAAATCTTCCAGGGAGGGGAGGGGGGGCAGGCAGGATCAGGGGTGGGTAAGGGGAGAGAGAGACCACCAGGTGTTCCATTGTCCCTGCCTTTTTATCACTGTGTCCCTTTTTAGTGTCCCTGTAGCTAATCTGCAGCCCGGCACAATAGCAGCTGCCTGGAGGGATCTGATTTACGACGATGCCTCCTCGCCAAGCGGCACAGATAGCCCTTATCACTGCCTTTGCAGCTTCCTGGGGGTTGGGGGGGTCTCTTCCCCTCCAATCCTGGAACAGCCACCCCTTTGTCCAGGGCAGCAAAAGACAGAAATGCTTGGGAGAAGCTCAGCCTTCTCCAGGCTGTCCTCAACTTACGACCGTGAGTTGCGCCCCAAACTTCCTGTCGGTGAATGAGACGGGTCCTAAGTGACTTTTGGCCCCCATTCTATGACTGAGCAAGAAACCCTACATATACCATTCAATTCTGGACAAATTATGGTCCAGCCTCTTCTTTCAAGTCAACCAGTAATGAACCGGTTCTTTCTTTCTTTCTTTTTTTCTTTTCATCTATCTATCTATCTACCAATCTCATCTATCCATCCATCCATCCATCCATCCATCCATCATCTACCTACCTACCTACCTATCTCATCTATATCTCATCTGTCTGTCTGTCTGTCTATCTATCCATCCATCCATCCATCAATCTATCATCTACCTACCTACCTATCTCATCTATATCTCATCTGTCTGTCTGTCTGTCTGTCTGTCTGTCTGTCTGTCTGTCTATCTATCTATCTATCTATCTATGTACGTATCTCATCTACCTATCCCATCCATCTATCCATCCATCTATCTACTGTATCTATCACAACCACAACCTCAAGGGCCCATTCGCTCCAACAGAAGCCCTTCCCTACCTCTAATTACAGCTGGAATAAATATCGTTTATTCTGTGGGAGAGGCTGAAGTTAATGGAGGAGAACTTGCAGCGGTTTTGGGACACACAACGCGATTGTTTGTCCGGTGTTTGTGTGTTGCAGGCAAGAGAAAAACAGCAACAAGGACAACTCAACGTTTGGGAGCGGGTGGAAAGAGCGTAAGGTTGCAAAGAACTCGGCGTCTCCAAGAGATGCCAATCAATTATTAAAAAGCCCGGCTGAGTTTTTCTTACGGTGCCTTTTTGAAATATTAAACAGGTTTTGCATTGGGCGTTTCCGGAGAATTAAAATCAGCAGAGGGCATCCGAGCCCTGTGATTCCCTTAATGACGGTGGCCAAAAAAAGGTCTTTAAATGGGGCAACATGTCACTTTTTAAAAGTATGCCTTGCTTAGAGACGGAAATGCTGGTCGTAGGTCAAGAATCCCCCCGTGATTCACTCCATCGCTTTCCTCCCCAAAATGGAACTTATTCAACAGATTTCAACAGAGTTGGAAGGTACCTTGTAGGTCATCTAGTCCAACCCGCCACTCAGCACCTTCACGGTTTGATCCTGGAAAAAAAATCTGAATTTTCCCGTTTTCTTTCTCTTTCCAGTTCGGTCAACGCCCAAACCAAGAATGGTGCCACCCCCCTCTATTTAGCCTGCCAAGAGGGCCACCTGGAGATCGTCCAGTACTTGGTCAAGGAGTGTGGGGCTGACCCTCACCTACGCGCCAACGACGGCATGACGCCCCTCCATGCCGCAGCCCAGATGGGCCACAACACCGTCATTGTGTGGCTGGTGAGCAAGGAGCGGGGACATTGTGTGTGTGTGTGTGTGTTGTCAGGGCTCTGGCATCCACCCCCATTCAAATCATGAGTCTCTAAGTGCATCTTTCAGAGTTTAAAGATGATTTATTAGGAGGGACCATGTCGGCTTTCCTGGGTGCTGCCGACTCTGAGACACATCATTCATTCCCCCCCTGACCCTGGTCTTACCCCACCCCCTGGATGTATATTCTCCAATGGGACACATCCATAGCCAAGAGTCATCAATCATGCTCTCCAGTAATAATCTTGTGCGCCAACAGCTTCGGTCGCCAAGCAATTATCTGGAGCATTTAAGGAATGCACTGCTTTCCCCCCCACTCCCTTTCTGCTGGCAACTAAAAAGACCGGAGAAATATTTTTTTAGTTGACATGTGTGTTTGTGCGGTGGGGGTAGGCAGAAAGCTTTCCTTGCTGTCGTTCACATGCAGACCCATGTCCTCAACCTACGACCGTTCGTTTAGTGACACAACAGCACAGGAAAAAACCCACTTAGGAACAGGGTTTTTTTTTTAACCTATGTCTGTTCATGCGATCAAAATTCGGACAGCTTGGATGCTGTCTCATATTTATGATGGTCGCAGCGTCGCCGAGAGGGGGAAGGGAAGCCCGATTCGCTGAACGACCGTGTCGCTAACCACGACAGCAAATCCCCTTCCCAACCGCGGCACGAAGGGTCGTTATAAAAGGGAGCGAGACTCGCTCAACCGACATCTCACTTAGCGGCAGAAATTTCCAGCTCCCTTGCGGTCGTAAGTCGAGGAGGGCCTGGGGGAGGCCACCACCATCACTGAAACTCTGGTTCTTGATTAATTGATTATTATTTAATTTTTTTAATTTATCCTGCTGGCTGCGCAGATAAGTTTCACCGATGTCCACCTGTCAGAGCAAGACGAGGACGGGGCCACGCCGATGCATTTCGCGGCCAGTCGGGGCCATGCCAAAGTCCTGAGTTGGCTGCTCTTACACGGCGGGGAGATCGTGGTGGACCAGTGGGGGGGAACCCCTTTGCACGATGCGGCGGAGAATGGGGAGCTGGAGGTGAGCTGGTGGAGAGGATCGGCCAGGCAAGGGATCGCCTCTTGGTGCCCTTTCCCTCACGAGGAAGGAAGAATCAGAGGGAAGGAAGTTCTGGGTTCGGTTCAGCTCAGGGGATGTGGGACCCTCGCGAGTTACTCAGCTGGGCCTTAGGAGTGGGAGAACTAGAGAAAGGTTGGAAGGGATGCCCCAGAGGTCATCTAGCCCAACCCCCTGCCCAGTGGAGGAATCCAAATTGAAACACAGAAGCCTAAAATGGAAAGGTTGAGAGGGGCTCAGAGGTCATCCAGTCCAACCCCCCTGCTTGTGTCATAATCTCAATTAAAATATAGGAGTCTGGAATAGAAGGGTTGAGAGGGTCCTCAGAGGTCATCCAGTCCAACCCCCTGCCCGGTGAAGGAATCCTAATTGAAATGTACACAATCGGAAGGGTTGAGAAGGGCCTTGGAGGTCACCTAGTCTGACCCCGCCGGGTACCATAATCTAAACTGAAATTCTAGATTCTAAACCCAAATTAAAAGACAGAAGCCTAAAACGGAAGGCTTTTGAGAGGGTCCTTGGAGGTCATCCAGCCCAACCCACTGCCCGGTGGGAAGAATCTCAATCAAAACTCAGATGCCTAGAATGAGTGGGAGGGAAGGGAGACCACTGAGGTAATCTAGTCCAACCCCCCCCAGCTACCCCCCTCTCCTCACCCATGTCCTCTTCTCTCTCCCCCCCAGTGCTGTCAGATCCTCGTGGTTAACGGCGTGGACCTCAGCCTGCGCGACCAGGAGGGCTACACCGCTGCGGACCTTGCCGACTACAACGGCCACTCGCAGTGCGCCAAGTACCTGCGGACGGTGGAAAACATGGTGCAGAGGCATGGCGGGGAGGGTGGCTTAGCCTTGCCCATGGGGGGGAGGGGCAGAAGGGATGGAAAGGGGCTTGGGATGAATATCAGGGCTTCCAAGGGGCATCTAGAGGTGTTCAACCTCGCCTCCGATTTATCCTTTCACCCAGCAACGCGCTGATTTGAGCCACTGCTCTTAGTCCTTGTCTTACGACCATAATCGGGGCCAAAACAAATTAAGCATTCCAGTCTTTAAGTGAGATCTTGATTTTACAACCTTGTTTTGCCATGGTCGAGTGAATCCAGCGAATCTGTCTGCCTGCCTGCCTATCTATCATGTCTCTATATTTATCATCTATCTATCTATCTATCTATCTATCTATCTATCTATCTATCTATCATCTATCTTATCTATCATCTATCTATCATCTCTATTTATCATCTATCATCTATGCCTATGTATCATCATATCTTATCTATCATCTATCATGTCTCTATATTTATTTATTATTATCTATATATCTATCATCTATCTCTATCAATCATCTATCATGTCTATTCATGTCTATTTATCTATCATCTCTATCATCTATTGTCTAACTCTAGATAGATAGATAGAGATAGATGCTAGATAGATGCTAGATAGATATAGACAGATAAATGATAGATGATATAGATAATGATAGATGATAGATGATAGGTAGGTAGGTAGATAGATGCTATTTATGTAAATATGTTTATTTATTTATTTAAATAGCATCTACCTACCTACCTACCATCTACCATCATTATCTATATCATCCATCATTTATCTGTCTATATCTATCTAGCATCTATCTATCTCTATCTATCTATCTATCTATCTAGAGTTAGACAATAGATGAGAGATGATAAATAGACATGATAGATAGATAGATAGATGCTATTTACATTATTGTATTTTTTCCTCTGTTTTCCATTTAATTTTCAGTTTTGCTGCATTGCTTTTTAATCTTTTTGTTCTTGTATTTGTTTTTATGAGTTTTCTGTTTCTGTTATGGCACCGATTGTTAACATTTCCCCCCCCCTCCATTTCTTCCTTTCTCTTCCTTTCCTTTCTTCTTCTCACTCTTCTTTCTTTTCTATTTATGTTCTGCCCTTATTCTTTTTCCCTCGTTTGTCCTTTTCCCTGTTTTTTTTAAAAACATGCCATTCCTGTCTCCTTTCTTGATTTACTTCCTCCTCTTATTATTTTCCCCTTCTCTCTCTTTTTGCTCTGCTCTTCCCTTCCCTCCATTTCTCATTGCCGTTCTATTTTTGTTCCTCTCTCCTTTTTTTTTTTGTTTTAACCTGTGGGTTATTTCATATTTTTTCCTTCCCATTTGTTTTCCGTCTCTCCTGTTATTTTATTTTCCCTCCTCGCCTCTCCTGTTGCATTAAAGCAACTCCAGAAAAATAACTATCGCCACAATTTTAAAAAAAAACCGGTCTTCCGCAGAAGCTGGAACGAGGCCACCGATGCCCTGGTCACTTACGAGGACCTCGTGGTACGTGCCACGGCCGGGGCTTCCTTCCCTGCAACCCCTAAATGGTGCTTTCAAACCCCGAGGGCATCGATCCCGGCTCGCCCAAAAGCCCAACCAACAAAAATGGCCTTCTCTTTTTTGATTTAATTTTAAATTTTTGCACGGGTTTTTTTTTTTTTGCAATGTGCATCCCCCATTTTCACATTATTTCTGGCCCGATTGTTTCGGAGGGGTGGATTTTGCTTTTTGAAAGCTCCCCAATGCCAGAGGGAATTCACCAGCTGCTGGTTACCCTGGGCACCGGGTGTAAATCCTGCCAGGGCTGGCTGTGATGTCGAGCAACCCCCAGGGAGCCAAATAAGCCTGTTATTTTACGCTGGATGTTGGTTGAGCTTTGGGCTGCGACGGAAGGAGAGAAGCCCCTTTGTCCCCACCCGCCGGCATCATGGGCAACGTAAGAGGGGCCCCTGGGTGGGTGGGTGCACCATTAAAGGGGGTGCGATCTGCAGGCACGACTTGGGGGTGGTGGTGGCAGCTGTCAATTTTGTGGGCATCCATCCTCTGCTTGCTTTAAATCCGGAAGGGAACCTGGTTTGCCTCCAGAGCTTGTGGGCGCTCCGTCCCTGGAGGGTTTTAAGAAGAGGCTGGACCGCCGTTTGTCTGAAATGGTCTAGCTTGAGCAGGGGGTTGGACTAGAAGACCTCTGGGGGCCCTTCCGGCTCTGTGGTTCTATGATTTTGAGGTGAAAGATACATGACAGACAGAAGGTAGGAGGAGGAGGAGGAGGAGGAGGAAGGAAAAGGAAGGAAGGAAGGAAGGAAGGAAGGAAGGAAGGAAGAAGGAAGGAAAAGGAAGAAAAAGGAAAGGAAAGGAAGGAAGGAAGGAGAGGGAAGGAGGAAAGAATGAAAGAAGGAAAGGGGAAAGAAGGAAGGAAGGAAGAAAGAAAGAAAGGGGAGGAGGAGGAGGAAGGAAGGAAGGAAGGAAGGAAAAAAGGGAAGGAAGGAAGGAAGGAGAAAGGAGGGGAAGGAAGGAAGGAAAGAAGGAAGGAAGGAAAGAAGGAAGGAATGAAGAAAGGGTGGGAGGGAGGGAGGGAGGCAGGCAGGACGAGGAGCGATGGATGGAAACTCACCAAGGAGAGAAGCAACTTAGAATTAAGGAGAAATTTCCTGACAGTGAGAACAATTAACCAGTGGAACTGCTTGCCACCAGAAGTTGTGGCTGCTCCATCACTGGAGGGTTTTAAGAAGAGACTGGACAGCCATTGGACCAGAATGGTCTACTCTAAGATCTCCTGCTTGAGCAGGGGTGGACTAGAAGACCTCAATGAAGAGAAGAACCCAGTGAAGAACCACAGACCAAAGCAGAGAATCTTAGAAGGGAAGGGATCCGGGAGGTCACCTAGCCCAACCCCAACCTCTTCAAAGTTCCCGCCGCAAAACCGACATCCCCCATGTCCTTCTCTTCGGGGACCCCAAATTCCCTGCTCAAACTCTTTTCTCTGGTCTGCCTCTCCCAAAAATTGGGGAGGAGGGAGGGGCAGAAGGTCCAGGGTGAGCTTAACCACGAGGTTCTGGGTTCGAGTGAAGCCACCTCCTGCTTCCTGACCGGGCCCCTTAACCCTTCATTTCCCCCATAGAGCGTGGAACACCGGGTGTTGTCCCGAGACCCTTCGGCCGACACGGAACTCAAGCAGCCGGATTCCGGCCTGTCCTCGCCCCATACCACCGTCTCGGCCCCCCAGACCCATTTCGAAATGGGGTCCCCAAGCAGCATCTTCTCCAACTACGATTCCTCGCACTCGAGTCAGTCCAGCACGGGGGAGAAGCGGAACTACGCAGGGCCCCGTAAGCAAACCCTTCGCTGCTCAGCCGTCGAGATCCGGTGGCCGGCACGACCGATGTCGCGTCCAGAGCATATGCAAAGACGATTCGCACCGCGACGTCAATCGCTGGGTGGTGCCCTTTCCCATCGGTTTTGCAAAGTTTCTCCCGCCACTAACAAGACGCGGGAAGAGCCAACCTTGCTTTTTAAGGAAGCATATCGTCCTTTCTCCGTGCCTCTGAACCTTCCCCGACACCCCCGGTGCTCTACCAGTGCAGGCTGGGAACGAGGGGTGTTGTAGTCCAGCTAGGGCACCCGGTTGGGAAAAAGTTGGCGGGGTTTTCCTGAATCCTTGTCCCAGCAACTCTTTAGAGGCGCCTTCGTCCCATTGAAAAGCAACCGGCCTCATTCTGGGAAATCACCTCTGCTTGTTCTAAAGCAAGAGCTCCCACGAGCATGTGCAGAGTGCCTTTTGGGCACCAGAACTTGGGGGAGAAAAAAAGGCATGTTTTTTTTGGTTTTACAAAAGGTGGTGGGGTTTTCCCAAAGAAGCCAATGGGGGCTTTTGCAACCTGCAACCGCCAAAACAGCCTTCAAAGCAACAGCCCGCCATCCAACCGGTAGAGTTGTTTGCTAAGCTGCTCTACCGGTTGGATATCAATCAAATTTTATTCTCCCCCATTTTCGTTCCAGGGGTCCCCGAAACGGCGCTCACCAATATGCAGACCTATATGGACATGCTAAATCCGGAGCTGGCCCCGGGCCGCGCAAAGCCGGGGGGCCAAACCTCTCCGCCCCACCCCCACCCTCGGCACCTTCTCCCCCTCCCAAAGGCCCTCCCCCTCCCCCTATCCAGCCATGCCCCTGAAATGCCGCACACCGCCGAGATTTACGTCCAAGCCAAAAACAACCTTCGACATGTCAACAGCGAAACCCTCAAACAAGAGGTAAGGGGTGGAGGTGGGAGGGGCTTAGAGGCCCCGGGGAGGGGGATTCTGGGACTTGGAGGAGTTCCCCCCCCTTGTTTTCAAGCGGCCATGTTTGAGAAACACGTCCTCGACTTACGACCAAAACTGAGCCGGCATTTGTTGCTAAGCGAGACACTTGTGAAAGGGAGTATTCCACCGTCGTAGTTGAGTGAATCGGGATTCCCCATTGGTTTTGCAAAAAGGGGATCACGTGACTCCCCCTGAGATGCCACGGCTGTCATAACCATGGGTCAGTGGCCAAGAGTCTAAATTTTGGACCTGGAACGGTCGTAAGTGTGGAAAACGGCCGTAACTCCGTTTTCAGTGCCGCGGATTACTAAGCTGCCACTGAACAGACAGTTGTGCGTCGTTTGAGGTGTCCCGCCTTGAGGTTGGACAGCTCCGAGTTCCACAAAAGCAAAGAGCAAAGGTCTGGAATGGATCTCCTGCTTGAGCTGCGGGTTGGTCTAGATGACCCCAAGGCCCCTTCCTGTGATTCTGTAATGCCAGATCAAGTTAATCAGCTGGTTTCTCTGGAAATTGTGAATGCTCCATCGCTGGAGGTTTTCGAGAACAGACCGGACAGCCATGTCGCAGAACGGTATGGGAGGGGGTGGTCTCCAGCGGGTTGGTCTAGATGACCTCGGAGGTTCCTTTCCAACTCTCTGATTGTGTTAAACTAGGAAAATCCTTTTTTTTTTTTATTTATTTAAAGAAATCAGCCTTGCCTTGGTCTGGCTGTCCAACACTGTTTGCCACCTGTTCAACTTTCACCCTACTTTCCGCCGGGGATAAAAGAAGTTTGTAACGGACTTTGCATTTTGACTTTTCTCACGTGATGCTCTCGCCGTCGCGACGCCAAGAGTGGGGAAACGGGACTTTGCTCGGGTGTGCAAGCCAGACTCGCCCAGGATCCGAACCCAGATTTCTTTGGGAGGTGGGGGGGGGTGGGAAATCCAGAATTCCCCTCCTGCGAAAATCCTTTGGGATTTTCCCACGGCTTGGCGGAGACACACAGACAGACCGACAGATGGACGCTAGGTATCCCACCGGGCTGCCATTGGTCCTCCTGTCCAGGTGATGTCACGAGGGGGGGCAGTGCAGGGGTGTTGCTAATGGGCTCGAAGGTCCCTGTAACCTGAGAGGCCGGCTCACCTGTCTCAGTTGTGCCGCAGGTGTCAGGTGTCTTGCGGCTTTCAAGGCAGCTGGAAAAGAAACCCAGAGGGGCACGTCGCTCTCCTTTCCCAGGTAAGAAAACCTGCAACAGCAGAATTGTTATTATTATTATTTTAAGAAAAATATATATATATATATTTTCTTTCTGGCTCAGCCAGGTGAGAAGAGAAGGATCGGAGATGCAAAAAAGATGCAAACTTTTGAAAACAGAGCTGAAGCGAGCCAGGAAAAATAACACATATATATATTAAAGTTCTTTGAGGCCTGTGGCACTTTTTTTTAGAGCTTGGTTTGGGATTAGAACGAGAGAAAAAAACATTTTTGCGGCGGATCTGGCAGGGTTGATGTGCACGGCGGCGAAAATGGAAGGGTTTGAGTCCAAAAATAATTTGCAAATAAAGGAAATTATAAAATGAGATTATCAATTGAGGAGCCTTCTCCTTGTTCTAGAAAAATGGACTTCGGGGTGTTTGAAAAGCATTTTTTTTTAAATTAATTACTTTTCATACTTTGCCAAGAGGTTTTTTTTAAAAATAAAACATGGATGGTCCGAGTGTCTTTTGCAAAAAAAAAAAGAGGAAGGAAAAACGGAGTGTGGAAGGGAAGGAGATGGAGGGCTGCTTGCAAACGGAAAAAATAACAGTGTCCTGGGTTCAAGTCATCCCTTTTTGAGACCTTCTCACCAGCAAAGCCAATGCACTGGCTTAACAACTGCACAATTCACTTAACAACCGGGCCCAAAAAGGGTCACAAAATGGAGCAAAGCTCACTTAACAACTGTCACGCTTAGCAATGGAAATTTTGGGCTCAGCGGTTGGTCGTTAAGTCGAGAACTGCCTAGAAATAGCTTTGCACCCGTGTCTCTCAAACAACACGGCAGGTTGAGACAGATGGACTTCAACTCCCAGAATCCCCCTGGAGGATTCTGGTGGGGAGCATTTCCTAGTGGTCGGAGCTGTGCTGGATTCCTGCACTGGGTGGGGGGGGGGTGCGGGGAAAACGGTGTCTCTGCATGAATTATGTGGGGTTTTCACGGGGTTTGAGGTGCTCTGAGAATGCACATGAGAATAAATGACGCTCTGCCACCCTGGGAGGCCTGGCCCTCGGTGCGAATTGTGCTGAAAAGACAAAAACGGACGAATAAAAGGGCAGAAACATTGCTTTCTGATGACGGAAGGTGGAATTTGGCCCTGCGGGTGGAGAGAAAGGGCAATCCCAGCTAGG
Source organism: Naja naja (assembly GCA_009733165.1). NCBI lineage: Eukaryota > Metazoa > Chordata > Lepidosauria > Squamata > Elapidae > Naja > Naja naja. The sequence goes on along the minus strand of CM019158.1, from coordinate 9,142,439 downwards.
CTGTAAAGTTTTCCTCTAATAACATTTTACACATAGTTGTAGGAAACATTGAGGGAAAGAGAGAGAGATTGAGAGAGAGATTGAGAGAGAGAGAGAAAGAGAGAGAGAGAAAGAGGGGTGAGGGATTTGGCAAGGGATTATAAATTCCAGAAGGGTGAATAGAAAATCAGGAAGGGAGGAAAAATATGAAAAGATTAAAGGGGAAAGCAGTACAAGACAGGAAGAAAGGAAGGGAGGAAGGAAAGAAAGAAAGAAGGAAGGAAAGAAGGAAGGAAGGAAGGAAGGAAGAGGGAGGTAGGGAAAGAAAGAGGGAAGGAAGGAAAGAAGGAAGAGGGAGGGAGGTAAAGAAAGACGGATGGACGGACGGACGGAAGGAAGGAAGGAAGGGGAGATAGGGAAATAAAGAAAGAGGGAAGGAAAGAAGGAAGGAACGAAGGAAAATGTAAAATGTGTCCCAAAAAATGTCACTTGGAGCAAATCTTGCCAACTGCCAAGGTTGGTTTCCCTCCCGGGATCCACCTTAACAAAGGTGATTATTATTATTTTTTAGCTCACCTGCCAACAACTACAAAGGACAGATTCCAGCAGGAGATCCAGAAGATTCAGCAAACAGCCGAGTACGGGGGATTATTACAAACGTCTGGATAGCGGCAGCAGTGAAGAGCAAAACAAGAGAACGTCCAGGATGGCCCACAGCGAGGAGGTGAGAGTCCAGTTTTTGAGGGGAATCCAGTTAGAACCATGGACAGAGGGCCCTGGGAGAATCTGCAGAACCGGAGTGGATCCCAGATCTCCACTTGAGTTTTTCTCCAATCTGGTGAAGCTGCAATCTAGGCCATGGTTAGATAAGAGGCAGCCCGAGCCCAGAGAAGGAAAAGGGGCATAGGAACTATCTCAGAAGGGACCCTCGCTAGTTTCTTTGGCTGTAAAGAGGAGGGGGCAGAAACAGTGTAATGATGTGTGGGAATGGCCTTGGGAGACAGGAGAAAGAGACGCAGCCTAGGCAATGGTTAGATGAGAAGAAACTGAGCTTCCCAGGTGGAAAAGGGGCGTGGGAAGCATCTCAGAAGGGACCCTCCCTAGTTTATTTGGTTGTAAAGAGGAGGGGATAGAAATATTGTAATGATGTGTGGGAAGGACCTTGGGAGACAGGAGGAAGAGATGCCGACTAGTCAAATAAGAGGCAGCTGATCCCACAAAGAAAAGGGACACAGGAACCATCTCAGGAGGAACCTTCTCTAGTGTCTTGGTCTGGAAAGGTGAGGGGGCAGAACTATTGAAATGGTCTATTATGGGAAGGACCTTGGGAGACAGGAGGAAGAGCTGAAGAAACAGATAAGAGGAAGTTGAGCCCACAGATGGAAAAGGGGCGTGGGAAGCCTCACAGGAGGGACCCTCCCTAGTTGCTTAGTCTGTAAAGACGAGGGGGCAGAACTATTGTAAAGGCCTGTGGGAATGGCCTTGGGAGACAGGAGGAAGAGATGCCGACTAGACACTGGTCAGGTAGGAGGCAGCTGAGCCCTGAGAAGGAAAAGGGCAGGTGGGAAGCACCTCAGAAGGGACCCTCCCTAGTTTATATATATTGGATGGGGGGGGATCCTTTTCAGATGCTGATCTTTTGTTTTCATAATCCCACCCCCCGCCCTCCCAGGCTTCGCTTCTCTCCAGCGAGAAAGTGCACAATGGAAGCGCGGCGGAGAAGACGCCCACTGGAGAGGCCCCTCCCCGCCTCCCCCCCTCCCCGAGGGGGGCTGCTCCCCACCTCCCCCTCCCCCCCTGCCTGAGGAGCACACCCCCCCCTCAACTGGCCAGCGAAGGTCCTCCTCCTCCACCGGAAGTAAGTCTTGGGAACCCCTCCCCACCCCTGACCTCAAAATTTGCGTTCCCGTCCTGCTATCTTAGAAGCGGTCCTGGGTGCAAATTCAGCCCCCCCAAAAGTCCTCAACCCGCAACTTTTTCGCTTGGTGAAAAAGTTCAAAAGTCACAGCGGCAGCTGGAAAAAACGTGACTTACGACCTGTGCTCACCCTTACGCCCATTGCAAGCATCCCTGGGTCAAATTCTGCCCCAAAGTCTTTCGGGCCTGTCAGGTAGACTGCTCCTAAGAAAGAGGCTCGGTTTTTGTGCTTTCTGGAGGTTACGGTTTGGGCCGGTGATCGGTTTGGTTTTCCGTCATTTGGTTGTGGGGGCATTTTGGGGGCAGGTGGCTTCCAGGAACAGAAAGATGAGAAAATGGCTGTGGTTTTTCTAGACTGGCTGAGTCATTTTTCTGGGGTTCCCCCCCCCCTTCTCTTTCTGGCCAAGCAAAAATCAGAGAAATTGTTGATGAAGGAAATTAAAAGCTTCATTTTCTTTAAAAAAAAACCAGCCTGTTGGCCAAACCAGAAAAATTACCATGTATTTAAGGTAAAAAAAACTCACATGAAAATATCTTTCTTTTTCTTTCTTTCTTTTTCTTTTTTCTCATTTACTTTCTCTCTCCCTCTTATTTATTTTCCTTCCTTCCCTTCTTCCCTTCTTTCTTGTTTCTCATTTACTTTCTCTCCCTTTCTCATTTTCCTTCCTTCCTTCCTTTCTTCTTTCCTTTTTTCTTGTTTACTATCTTTCTCTCTCCCTCTCATTTATTTATTTTTCTTTCCTTCCTTCCTTCCATTCTTTCCTTCTTTCTTGTTTCTCACTTTCTCTCCCTTTCTCATTTTCCTTCCTTCCTTCCTTCCTTCTTTCCTTCTTTCTTGTTTCTCTTGTTTACTTTCTTTCTCTCTCCCTCTCTCATTTTCCTTCCTTCCTTCCTTTCTCCCACTCTCTTAGTATAGAAAAGAGAAGGGAATGCAAATTAGAACAGCACAGAACGTAATAGAATAGAACAGAGTTGGCAGGGACCCTGGAGGTCATCTAGTCCAGCGGTCGCCAATCGGTGGGCTGTGAGGGGATTTTGGCGGGCCGCAGAGAAACCTCACCCCTCAGAGCAATGAGGCGCGCGGGAACCCTCCCCGCCCGCTCAACTCCCTGCCCGGCAAACTTGCCTGCTAAGTTGCTATTTTTCCTTTTTCCGACCATCATCCTTCTGTTCTGCTGTGCGGGGAGATTTAGATTAGCTAGGAAGCAGGAAATGTTTGCACTTCTTGCTTTCTAGCTAGTCTTTAGACCTTCGGCTCTGCTTTTAAGTACAGCCTAACCTCCGTTAGGGCCGGAGGTTTGCTTGCAAGCAAATTCAGCGCAGACTCACCGCAAGCAAGTTTGAGAGACCGAGTTAGTGGATGGCAGAGAGATAGATCACTGAATGATTCTGTGAGCAACTCAATCTCCTTGCTTTGCCCGGTTTTTGGGGTAAAAGTTGCTCTTTTTTTATTAAAAAAAAGTCAATATTTACATGCATGGTGTGTTGTGAGTTAATTTTGTGAGTTTGCTGGCTAGCAAATTTGATGGGTTTGCTTGAAAGCAAATTTTATGTGACAGGCTGAGCTAGCCGATGGCAGATAGATAGATCTCTGAATGAATCCGTCATTCTGTGAGCAACTCAATCTGCCTGCCTGCTTTGCCTGATTTTGGGTAAAAGTTGCTCTTTTTTTAAATAAAAATTCAATAGTTACATGCATGGTGTGTTGTGAGTTAATTTTGTGAGTTTGCTTGCTAGCAAATTTTATGTGAGACTGAGCTAGCCAATGGCAGATAGATAGATTTCTGAATGAATCTGTGATTCTGTGAGCAACTCAATCTGCCTGCCTGCTTTGCCTGATTTTGGGTAAAAGTTGCTCTTCTTTTTATGAAAAATTCAATATTTGTACAAATATTTATAATATTGACATACAAGCCATGCCCAGCCAGTCACATGACCACCAAGCTATACCCACAAATTAGGCCACCCCCCACAGAACCAGTTAGTGGTCCCTGGGATCTAAAATTATGAGTTTGGTGGTCCCTGAGGTCCAAAAGTTTGGCAACCTCAGTTCTAGTCCCACCACCTGCTCAGGCAGGAAACAATATACCATTGACTGACCCAAAGTCTGCCTGCAAAATGGAAATTGAATTCTTGGGAACTCGCTTTTGAATTTTGCATCCTGGACGGATGATTTTTCCAACTTCCCTGCAGGTCCTGAATCGGCCCAGTGTAGACCAAGGTTTCTGATTTGCATAGGTGCCAAGCAAAAATGGTTTAAAGTTTGCATTGCTTCCCAGCTGGGCCGGTCATGCCTTGCTTTTAAATTCCATGTTATTGTTTTAGGAAAATATTATCTGTGGTCCTTGACACAGCCAACCCAGCTGCTTGAAAAGCCGATTTTAAAAATAAATGTAAAAGGGACACACAGGTAGCCCTTGGCTTACATCATTTAGTGACTGTTCCAAAGTTATAACAGCCATGACTTCGGGCTGGTTTCACACTTATGACCCTTGGGGCATCCGCAAGTCAGAGGATCAATGTGCCCTGATGCCAACCATGGCTTCCCTCTCTCCTCCTGCCCCACACAGGCACCAAATCCTTCAACATGATGTCCCCAACAGCCGACAATTCGGAGCTCCTTGCCGAAATCAAAGCTGGGAAGAGTTTGAAGCCAACGCCTCAAAGTAAGGGATTCACCACCATCTTCTCCAGCTGCGGCCAAGCCGGCACCAACGTAAGTTCTGCCTGGGAACTGGGTCTCTCTTCATCCGGTACAGTTTTTATTTCTCTTCCTTGAGCCTGGAGGACAAACAATTCCTGACTTATAATCCTTCGTTTAGTGACTTCCGAAGTAATCTGGCTTCCATGGCTAAGGCAGGAAGGTGTTAGCTATATTTGTCACCTTATTTGTAAAAATAAGGCAGGTAAAAGAATGAATGAATGAATGAATGAGAGGAAGGAAGGAAAGGAAGTAAGTAAAGAAAGAAAGACAGTAAGAGAAAGAAAAAAGAAAGAGGAAGGAAGGAAGAAAAAGAAAGAAAGAAAGAAAGAGAATAAGAGAAAGGAAAAAGAAGGAGGAAGGAATGAAGGAAAGAAAGAGAGAAAGAAAGAAAAAGGGAAGGAAGGAAGGAAGGAAGGAAGGAAGGAAGGAAGGAAGGAAGACAATAAGAGAAAGAAAAAATAAAAATGGAAGGAAGGGGAAGGAAGAAAGGAAGAAAACAGAGAAAAGAAGGAAGGAAACAACAAGAGAAAGAAAAGGAAAGAAAGGAAGAAAATAAGACAGAAAGAAAGAAAAAAGGAACGAAGGAAGGAAGGAAAGAAGAAACAATAAGAGAAAGAAAAAAAGAGGAAGGAAGGAAGGAAGAAAGGAAGAAAATAAGACAGAAAGAAAGAAAAAGGAAGGAAGGAAGGAATAAAGAAAGACAATAGAAAGAAAAAAGAAAGAGGAAGGAAGGATGGAAAGAAAGAAAGAAAGAAAAAGAAAGAAAGAAAGAAAGAAAGAAAGAAAATAAGAAAGAAAGAAAGAAAATAAGAAAGAAAGGAAGGAAGGAAAGAAAGAAAGTCAATAAGGAAGGAAGGAAGGAAAGAAGAAAGAAGGAAGGAAGGAAGGAAGGAAGGAAGGAAGAAAGAAAGAGGAAGGAAGGAAGGAAAGAAAGAAAGAAAGAAAATAAGAAAGAAAGACCACTCAAAGAGAAAGGGGGCAGCTATCAAAACTTCCAGCCCACGTCATAAGTTCCCCCGAGGTAGGTCCGTCCTAATTTCAGTCACTAAGTGAGGACTACTTTTAAAGATAAAATCTAGGGTGGTTCCTGTCTTTTGGTGACACCTCCCACCCTCACCTTGGTCTCCCCACAGGTTGAGTTCCCTACAGCTTCCTCATCCCCCGCGGGGACACCAACGCCCCTCCACCCCCGAGGAAGCCTCCGCATTCAGAGCTTCCGGCTCGCCCAAGCTGGAGGTCAACGGTTCCGTGATGCCCTTCGGGAGCCCAGCCGGCCACCCGGACCTGGAGGCTCTGATCCCCACCCACGATGAGCAGGGGAGGCCCATCCCAGAGTGGAAGCGACAGGTGATGCTGCGCAAGCTACAGGTGAAGGTGCAGGAAGAGGAAGAGCAGAGGCGCAAGGTAAATGGGCCGACACGGGGCAGGGGGGGGATTGGTCAGCATGGTGTGCTGGTGTGCTGTGGTCCCATTTCCGTGGCGTGTGGAAACCTCAGTCTGGGCCCCAAGAAAAATAGGTCTGGTCTTAAAAGGCAAGCAGAGGGTCCAGTTGGTTCCGTGGCCAGACTGTTGATTCCTCTAGCATGCAGTTGTTCCCTGCTGGTTCTGTGCGGTCCTTAGTGCTCTCTGAGCTTGGCTGTTTTCTTGCAGGCGTTTCATGACTCAACTAGGTAACATCATCAGTGTGGGGGTTTGCAGAGAGGAGGAGGAGGAGGAGGAGGAGGACTGAGGGGTCCTTGGTGCTGTCTGAAGTTGGCAAGCTCTGTGGGACCCTGAATGGAGATTCACAATCAAAAGGCCTTTTGCAGACCTTCTCGAGACAATACTTAGAGAAAGTGGGGTCCTTCCTTCTGATTTGCCTCTAGTTTCCGTGTGGGGCTCCGGCGTGTTCTCTGCATGGCTGTGCACGTTGGCCTGGTGTGACCAACTCCGAAGCTCATTTAAACCTGCACTATGGCCCAAGTGAGGACTGGTTCTCTGCACAGCAGTTGTTGTGGTCAAAATGTCCGCCGCAGATATCCGGTGACTTACAAAAATCTTTCCCCACCAGATTCCTGATTCGACCGGTGCATCTAAGAGCTCTCTTTGACTCCTTGTTGCCAGATACTGCAGGAATTAAATGCCTTACATGAGCGCTTCATGGTGTAACATGTGGATGCGTCTCGCGGCGCCTGCCGTCAACGCTGCGGTGTCCTTGCACAATTCTCTTGCATGCCTGTCCACCCGAGCAGAAAAATATCGGTCTTTCTCTCCCGATATGGCCCTCCAGTTTTCCTCCCATCTTCTCCTGGCAGGTTTGTCTCGCCACAGAGAGTGTTTTACTCAACCGCTCCGTTCTCATTACACCACGAAGTAACATGTAAGGTGAAAAGGGTGTGCAGAACGCGGATGGTGTAGTGGCCCGTCCTGAGGGACCCTCCTTGCCCTCTGGGTTGTGCTTTCTTTTTGTCTTTGCGTAGCTACGATCTGGGAATTGCTACCCCCAGGAAGGCTGGCGGTATTCCCATGCTCACAACGCCATTTTGGGACCTTTCGGGGAACTGATGACCGAAGACGACATCCTCCGTATCGAGAAGCAGATCCAGAACCTTCAAGTCGTGCACAAAGTGCAGAAAGTCGAGACCCAACTGGAAGGGTTGCAGCATGAACTCCAGCAGCTGCTGCCTGTCTCGGCTGCCTTAGCGAAGGAACACTTCCCCGTCAACCCCAAGTGCATGCACAGCCGGGCGGAGGACCTCCCGGGCTGGTGCAACAAGATCTCCATGCTCTTGAAAAGCATGTCCATCCTGCTGGCCACGCTGGGCGGCAAAGCCACCAGCCTGGCCGAAATGGTGACCTCCGAAGCGTTGGCGCAGAAGAGCGAAGGCGACCAGGCGGTCCCCTCAGCTGCTCCAACGTTCAAAGGCGGCCCGAGCCACATAGCCCGTTCTCAGTCCTTCAGCTGCACCCGGGAGGAGGTGGAGAAGGAGATCATGCAGTGGGGGGTGTCGGTGAAGAACCTGAAGGCCAACTACGAGGTCCATGTGCAGGCGCAGCTCATCAGCGAAGCAACCAACCGGGTGTACAGGAGGAAGCGTTCCCTGCCGGTGGGAACGGCCCAGTTCACTCTCGGACGCGAGCCCATTTTGGAAGAAGACTACATCATGGGCCTGGAGACCTTCACTGTCCTGGAAGATGAGGAGGCCTCCATCGTTGGTCTGGAACCCCCCATCCAGCTGTCCCATGCGCCTCTTCTATACGAGGTGGGGCCCAGCCCGTTCTCCAGAGGAGACTCCTTTGCAGAAACCATGTTCAGCCCCGACCACATGACTAGGAGCCTCCCAGTGCAGACGGACCTGAGTTGCATCCAAGACTACATCGACCTGCGAAAGGAACGGATTGTCTACCTTTTCCTGGAACACTGGAAGAGGTGGACCTTCACCGATTCGGGCAGGCCGGTCCAGCCAAGGAGGATGGTGGAGCTGTCAGGTCTCCATTTGGAGGAAGACGGCCAAGCGTACCACCAGCCTGCGTTGACAGCCACAGAGCCGAAACCCAGCGAGGACCACCAACTCTTGTACTTCATGAAGCAGCGTCAAGTGGTGGGCAAGCTGCTCACCCACTGGAGAAGTATCATCAGCCAGGTTCCCACCAGACAAATCCGCCGCCTGAGCCACGTCGACATTTTCTACTGGCCCGAACATTTTTTGCCGCACGTCGACGGCTCACCGGTGGAGTACGATAGCCTGACGTTGGACCTCTTCATGCTTGGTTACTTCCAGCTGCTGGAGATGGACATGAGCTGGGAGGAACGCAAGTTTCGCCACCTGCTCTGCTACGAGATGTTTGACCACCTGGGCAGCCACAGCTGGGATCTCATCCGCCACTTTCACAAAGTGGTGATGGAGGAAGTGGAGGCCGGGCAGCGGGATTGGCTGGATGGCTTTGAGGACCTCAAGCAGAGGTTCTTCAGAGACAACCTGGTGGAGGACCCCAGGACCACACCCAGTGTGGGGGTCCCGGCTGAAACCCTACATTCTCCGCCTATTCTCTCCCACCAGGAATCCTCTCAGTCCTTGCTCAGTGGCACACAAGAGCCCATGTCCATTGGAGATGAGCTAGCTGTTGTCCCAGCTCTAAAGAGTAGGAAGAATTCCATCCAGCTTGTTTCAGAGCTTGGAGAATTCAGCAACGATGACATTTGCCGCTATATAGATCGTAGCTTCTCATTTTGGAAAGAGAAGGAGGCTGAGATGTTTGACATCTGAGCACTCAGATCTTTGCAGAAGATAGCTTCTTAAAGACGGACCTGTTCAGAACTGGTCCTTCACCAATTCAGAAGGTGACATTCATTACACTCCCAAATAACATTGGTAAGAAGGTGAGGTGCTCCTAGCTAGGACTTTGGCTGGTCTTGGTGGACCAAGTGAATGGACCACAGTTGAGTTCCCTCAAGATCTGCTGCACCCGATTCTGAGATCAACGAAGAACACCACTACAGTTCCAAGGCATATGTAGAGTTGCAGCCCTGTCTGAACTCACTTTTCATCTTTGTGATGTGCTCCTTGGCTTGCATGCACCAATAGCCACACCCAGGCAAAACTTCTGTGGGACCTCTGTGCAAGTGGGAAAAAAGCTAATCCACTTTGCTACCCAACCCTGAGTAGAAGGAAAAACAAATAGAAGTTGTACTGTACAAGGGCACTAAGTTATGGGGCACCATTTGGGAATCAAGAAAGTTTGGAGCAGATAAAGGCACAATCAGACAGGGAGGGTGTTTAGGACCAAACCAGGCCCCATATCTGCTTTGGTTTCTTTTTAAAATAAATCCATTTATGCCAGATGTCCAACACACTAAGTCCTCAACCAAGCAGGATCCATTGTATCTTAGCTATGTTTTGCAGATTCAATACATGGGATTAATGCATGGTGTGTAGAGTGTATACAGAATAGTTTCCTCAGGGTAAGAAACTGAAGCTTTGTGCACCATGATGCCAAAGACATCAGTGCCTCATCCATGTTGGTTGCGTGATGACATGCTCCACGCAACATCATTCAGACGTCTACCAAGTGATTTTGCAGCAAATCGAGACGGTTTTAGAGTTGATGACCTGTAAAAGTAATTAATTTCAAAAAATACTGATTATACTTCCCATAATAATTCCATCAATTCTCTTCCCAACACCCCCAGAGAAAGGTGGTAGGATGCTAAAACAATTTACTTTGCAACAGCTTTAATGCGAAGAGACAAATTAACATCTCTTTGCCCCTGAGTGTGTGATTTGTTTGTGTTTTCTGCTACCCTAGCAGGGGTGCGATGGCTCCTTTTTGTGTGTGTTATCATGCAAGGTTTCCTAATTATTTTCTTCTATCGTCACTTACTGCTAAAAATAGGGGAAAAACCTCAATTAAATTGGGGAGCCGGCTTCATTTGATGGAAGTTTGCCTCTATTCTTTTTGCCTGAAGAAATAAAATATGTTGTGTGCAAGAAACTGGGCATCTTTTGTCATTGCCAAGAAAGGGAGAGAGAGAAAGGAACTCAAATGCATCAGGATATTGACTTTGAAAATCTTTATCCTGGCCTCCATTCCACGATTGAAGGGACAAACACCGTATAAAAATAATCTGAATAATTAATGTTTGACTGTGAACTTCCAAAAATAACGAAAGCGAATTTTAGTGGCATGGATTCTCAACATTTTAAAGAACTTTTTATTTAGGGATAAAAAGTGAACGAACTTAAAAAGCATCCCTTTTTGTCTAACCTTGAACCTCAGTGAAATTGATAGCTTTTGCCCAATGGGAATTTTAATTTAATTTACCATTGTGTTGGATCGTTGTACAGTGAAGTTTTTAAAAGTACCCAACATTTGAAGGTTTTTTTTGTTTTTTTAAAGTGAAAGGGGAGTCCAACTTGCTTTAAAAATAGCGATTTATAACCTCGGCAATAAGGTGTGGACTTCAACTCCCAGAATTCCCCAGCTCACGGATCAATCCGATTTGATGGCCTTTTTGCGCAGCAGTTGTTAAACGAACGCCGCAGTGGTTAGCGCGAAGCCACGATTTGTTAGGAGGCGTCTGAATTTGACCACGGAGAGGCGGCAATGGTCATCAGTGTGCAAACATGGTCATCAGTTGCCCTTTTTGGTGCCGTGGTGACTTTTGCTTTTGCAGAATGGGCCCAGCTGGAAGGGACCCTGCTTGATGCAAAATAATTAGCTAGAGAATCCACCTAATTTCACAGTCACCCTGAAAAGTTCACAGAAGAACGAGCTACAGATCAATAAGAATAATCCCACGCCTCGGCCTCCCCAAGAAAATTATTTATACCCCATTTCCCTTTAAAAAGAAATCCTTGACTGGTAGGGAGACACCCCACCCACGAAAGATACCGCTACACAGGTAGTCCTCAACAACGAGGAGCAGAATTTTCCTTGCTAAATGAGTCACGTCCAATTTTTTAAAACTTTTTGTGTCTGTTGTGTGTGCGTGCTGTGGCTGTTCTGTAAACAGCTGCCATGGTTCAGTGAATCCCACAGCCGTTATGCGAATCCAGCTTGCCCGCTGAGTTATCGGAAGCCGGCTGGGAAGCCACAGGGTTGCAACAGGTCATAAATCCATGCCCAAATTTGACCGCGGGGATGCGGCCAAAGAATGAGGGATCGGTGGTAAGTCACTTTCCCCACAACTATTGGGAACAAATGATGATAAGTCAAGGATTATCTGTATTGTATTGAGATTGGTTATAATAAGAGAACAAGCCTGACTGTGGTGCATTTCACCCCCTTATACTTCTGCAGAGTAGGCAGGTGTTTGTCTGAACTGCCTCCAAATGTTCTCATTTGCTCTGGACTTAAAAACCGTTTCATCCCTTTCCATTTACTGAAGGATTCTTGCATATTTCCGGCAAGGTTGCCTTTCTCTTCCTCTCCAGATCTCCCCTCCTTCCTTTCTCAACACCTTCCTGCTTGGGGAGGGGTGTTGATTCTACTTCTTCTTTTCTTCGGCTTGTCTTCCAGGAAAGAGAAGAAGAGGTGCGCCTGGCTGGCATGCCAGCTTGGAGAAGGGATATTTTCCGGAAAAAGATGGAAGAAGAGAGGTGAGAATCGATCGAAGAGAAGCATTTGTAGCTCGGGGTTGAACTCAGGGGTCCTTGGTTCTCTCTGGGCTTGGTGGATTCCTTGCAGGCATTTCACGACCCAACTTGCTTACATCATCAGTGTTTGAACTGAGTGGAGTTTGCAGAGGAGGAGGAAGAAAAAGAAATGAAGGGGAAGAAGGGAAGAGAAGAGAGAAGAGAAGGTGGAAAGGAAGAAGGAAGGAGAAGGAGCAAGGGAGGAGGAGGAAGAGAAGGAGGAAAAAGGAAGAGGAAGAAGGGAGGAAGAGGAGAAGGAAGAAGAGAAGGCAGAAAGGAAGAAGGAAGGACAAGGAGTGAAGTGGGGGGAGGAGGAGGAGGCAGCCTGTGGTGCTCTCTGAGCTTGGTGGTTTTCTTGCAGACATTTCATGACCCAGCTAGGTTACATCATCAGTGTTCTGGTGCTTCTTCCTAGACTGATCATGGAGAAGCTAGAAGTCTGTGATTGTTGATCTGGCATTTTGTGATAGCATCGAACCCATCAGTCTGTTCTGCATGGTGTAAAATTGCACAACACACATCTACTTTTCGAAGCTAACTGTTTGTTGTGGTCTTTCTTTCTTTCTTTCTTTCTTTCTTTCTTTCTTTCTTTCTTTCTTTCTCAGGTTACAAAAACGGTGAGTCTCAACGACGCGGCTCAATGTTTGGGTTTGGGTGCCCGTTTTCTCTGCTTAAGGCATCTGAGTCCCTGGACCCATCAGGCACAGCCTTGGGCTGCAAACGACATGGATCCACACGAAAGAGTGCCGAGGGTTGGAAAATATCACCACTGGACAGGAAGAAGACAACACCTGTCCAGAATTACCTTGTAGGGGCAGATGGGTGCCACAAACATTTAATTATACATTATATTTATATATCCATATATGCACACACACCCCACACACATATACACCCAATTGAGCCCAAAATTTCTGTTGCTAAGTGAGATAGTTGTTAAGTGAGTTTCCCCTGTGTTATGACTTTTCTTGCCACCGTTAAGCGAATCATAGCGACTGTTAAGTTAGGAACGTGGTTGTTAAGTGAACCTGGCTTCCCCATTGAATTTGCTTGTCAGAAGGTCGTAAAAAGAGGACTCCATGACATCACGACCGACATAAATATGAACCAGTTAGTTGCCAAGTGTCTCAATTTGGATCACGTGAGCCTGAGGACAACTACAACAGTCGTAAGTGTGAAAAACGGTCACATACGTCCCTTTTTTCTGTGCCGTTGTAACTTCACTCACTAAATTAACTGTTGTAAATTGAGGATTATCTGCCTATCAATATATTACGATAGATTAAAAATAAATAAACCGGGGAGTTTGGGGTGGCGCTGGGCATGTCTCTAACTCTACCGGCCTCTCATTTCTTTTTTTTCTTTTTAAATAAAGTTCAATTAATTTTCTACTGTTACATTTAATTAGAGCTTAATAAACATCATGTTGCCTGCACTGTTTGATCTGCTTAATGACGCAAATTATATTCCTAATCTTTACCTTTTTTTCCCAGCCGTTGCTAAAATAAATCCCATGTCTGGCAGCTTTCATTCTGCATCTTTCTTTCAGTTTAACCTTCTGTTTGTTCCTCTCGTTTCTTTTCTGACAGACGGGAGGAAGAAAAACTGCGACGGATCGAGGAGGAGAAAGAGAAAGAACAAGCGGAAAAACTAAAGACTCTCGGCTTTGACGAGAACAAACTGACGCCCTGGCAAAGGCAGATCATTCTCAAAAAAGGAGATATGGCGAAGTATTAACCCTTCTCCGGACTTCAGGAGATGCCCTTTTTGATCCCAGAGCTGGGAGGGAACTGTGGGAGAAGCAGAGTCGTGTCTCCTGGTGTGCAGATCTTCTGCGCTCGTCACTGGATCCACCCAGGAGCTCTCCCTCTCGATCCCTTGTTCTGTTAAATTTCCATTCGTTCGACCCACACATCCTTTTGGGATCTGTCCGTCTCAGCTGTTCATTTTGTGAAATGTCCACTTGTTCAACCCTAAGCCAGATCCTTCTGCGATTTGTCCCTCCCGATAGCTCGTTTTGTTAAATTTCTATTCGTTCGATCCCAAATCCCTTTGGGATCTGTCCCTCTCCATCACTCGTTTTGCAAAATGTCTGCTCGCTCAACCCAAACCCAGATCCTTCCCGGATCTCTCCCTCTCGATCACTCGTTTTGTTAAATTTCCATTCGTTCGATCCCTTTTGGGATCTGTCCCTCCCGATCGCTTGTTTTGCTAAATGTCCGTCCAACCAAAGTCAGATCTTTTCGGAATCTCTCTCTCTCTCGATCCCTTGTTTATCTAAAATTTCTTTGTTCAAATGCCGCTCTTTGTCCATTCGATACAGGCGACTTTAATCGTCCAACTGCGAAGGGTGGGATTTAATTTTAAACCAACATCTGGTCTGCTCAACCCCATCTTAAGAGCAAATTCTGAAAAAGAAAAGAAGAAAAATTTGCAAATGGCCCAAATTTTCCACAGCTGGCACTGCTGAGCACCGATTGGCCAATGCTGAAGAGGTCGCTACACGTAGTCCTGGACTTACAACTGTTCATTTAGTGACTATTTGAAGTTACACTGAAAAAAGTGACTTAGGACCATTTTTCACACTTACAACTGTTGGTCACATGATCGAAATTCAGAGGCTTGGCAACTGGCATGTACTTATGACGGTTGCATTGTCCCAGAAGGGCACGTGACCCCATTTTGTGACCTTCTAACCAGCGAAGTCCGTGGGGAAGCCAGATTCACATAACAACTGGCTTACTAACTTAACAACAGCAGTGATTCACTGTGGCAAACAAGGTCGTAAAATGGGGCAAAACTCGCTTAACAATCATCTCGCTTAGCAATAGAAATTTCGAACTCAATTGCGGTTGTAAGTCGAGGACTATCTCTATGCAAAGCTGACTTCCTGGAAACATCAGCCATCAAAACCACTATTTGTTTGCATGCAAAACACCAGCTTAGCTACAAATCCACAGCCTGCCTTCATTCATCACAATTTTAATTGTGAAAATCCAGGCACCTTGGAGATCAAAAAACTCATAGGAGGGACCAGCAAATGTTTTAAAGTTGTTTTATTATTATTATTATTAAGTGCATGAAGAGGAACTCCAAAATGCCTGGTGTTAATATATATATAGACACACACACAAACACACACACAAATATAAAATATATAAATAAACCCCCCTTCTTTTAAAGAATGAATTGACCACAAGGTGAACGCACAGAATCGTTGCAAACGGCGTAACCCCGGATGAGAAATACTTACTGCAAACTGACAAAATTGCAAAAAAATAAAATAGGGCACTCGTAAAGAAAAGGAGACCTTGATAGTGGCGGAAATGAGATTTTATTGCCAAATTTCAATTCCATAGGAATCACGGAATTGGGGTGCATTCTGTAAGGTAGCTTGCTTGAGTGGGAAAAATTTTGCCCTGTGATGCAGCGTTTCACCCCATTAAAGCTTATGAACTTTTTAGCATTATAAACAGGTACATCATTTTGCCTGCAACTCTTTGGAAGATTAGCATCGTGCCCCTTCTGAAGATGGGTAGACTGAGGCCAGTCTGAAGACGAATCCTCTTCCGTGTCTAAGATATTCCGTGTGATTCACCATCATAAGAAAACACTGCTCTCCAGAAGAGCGTTGCCTTGTCCTCCAGAAGGGCAGATTAAACCTTTATTTCAAAAGTGACATACAATGTCTACTACACCTATTGCAGTGCCTGAACCCTCCAGAGTGAGCAAGTTTCGTCACAACCTCGTCACAACAGCCCTGTGAGGTAGGCTTGTTAAGCTTTTCATATGCGAGCCAGCAGGGTCGTTGCAGACCAAGGACTATAGATTCACATTAGAATGGTTCTACGTGGAGAATTACTTGCATCCTGGCATTCAAAACAGAAATACCGTAATAAAATTCAAGTAATACCTTGAGTTGGCTAGCGTTATATCGGACTTTTGGACCTCAGGGACCACCAAGCTCATAATTTTAAATCCGGGGACCACTAATATCAATTTTGACTGATGGTGGCTTGCTGACGTTGGTGGGAGAGATAGATCTGATCTAACCTCTTTCTCCCCCCCTCCCTCCTTCTCTCTCACAAACACACAAATGGGGTGGGATTCAAATTTCTGAACAACTGGTTCTGCAGGCGTGGCCTAATTTGTGGGTGTGGCTTGGTGGTCATGTGACTGGCTGGGCATGGCTTGTATGTAAATATTATAAATACTTATATAAATATTGATTTTTTATAAAAAGAGCAACTTTTACCCAAAATCAGGCAAAGCAGGCAGGCAGATTGAGTTGCTCACAGAATCACAGATTCATTCAGAGATCTGTGTTTCTGCCATCGCCTACCTGAGTCTGCACTGCTTCAGTCCTAAGGAAGGTTCGGCTCTGCTTAAAAGCAGAGCCGAAGATCTAAAGATTAGCTAGAAAGCAAGAAATCCAACCATTTCCTGCTTTCTAGCTAATCTAAATCTCCTGGCACAGAGGAACAGCTGATGGTCGGGGGAAAAAAAAGGAAAAATAGCAACTTAGCAGGCAAGTTTGCCAGGTAAGGAGTGAGTGGGTGGGGAGGGTTCCCATGGGCCATGTGGGCAGTGCAGCCTTGTGTTCCCACGCAGCCTGGATTAATTGCTTTGGGGAGTGCTCTGGGGGTGACATTTCTCTGCGGACCACCAAACTTTTCTCACAGAGCATCAGTGGGCCGCGGCCCACTGGTTGGTGACCGCTGGTCTAAACGGCAATGTTGGCCCTATTTGTCTGGCAAAACAAGATTGTTGGCTCTGCCAGTAAGGTTAGTGAGTTGCCCACCGTTAGGCAAAATGTTTTGGGTGGCTCGGTCGATATCGGTAGCGCATCGCCTGCTGTCCGCTCGTATTTTCCCTTCCCAAGGAGATCCACAGGGTATCTTTTGCACAGAAGACAAGCGAACAAGTTGTGAACAAGGCCGAGGATTCAAGTAACTGGGTGCCATCCATTTGGAGTTACAAGTCCTGAGCATTTCCAGCTGGAAGTCGTACGTCAGCAATGTGACCCTCGTGGGTCTAGGACAACTCGCCACAACCAACTCACTGGGGGAAAATTCCACGCAGGATAACTCAACGCGACAAATGTTACCTGCTACCGTTTCTTCGACCTCATTTCCATTTTGCCCATTATCACAAAAAATGGAAATAATGTCGAATAGTGGTGGATAACATTTATTGTGTCGAGTTATCCTGTGTAGAATATTTGTCCTCCAGCGAGTTGGCTACACCAAGTTGTCGTGCGGTGAGATTTACCGTGGTGAGTTGGTTGTGGTGAGTGGACTGAGGCAAGTTGGCTGTGGCAAGATGGTCCACCGCTCGTACACCGACCTGACCCACGCCCCCGTCGCCGTCCGCCTTACGGCTTGCCCCACAGATGCTCCACCTGCAGCTTCTCCTTCAGTTCCTGGGCGCAGCCGCCCAACTGCATGGCCTCCAGGTTGTCCAAAATGGCCGCCAAGGAGGCGCCCCGCTGCTGACACCAGCGCTTCAACATCTCGTACTGCTGCTCGCGGAACTGAGAGTGCTCCAGTTCCACCAGCTCAATTTCGCCATCCTGCAGCCCCAGGCCCCTCACAAACTCTTTCCACCGTCGTACGGGCACGGCGTTGATGATGGTGTACAGATTCCGGCCTTGTTGCAGTGAGCGGGATGGCAGGGGTGCTTTATCCATCAGCACGACTGTCTCGGGAAGGGAGGAGACGGGACTGCCTGGAAAACAGCAGGGAATCAATGCCATTGGCTTATGGAACTGGGGAGCCCAGTCTAGCACCCCCTAATTGTAAGTCCCTCCAGAGAGGTTGGATTACAGATCCCATTGGGCTGGCAGAAGGATGATGGAGGCATGGTGGGCTCTGGAAACAAGCCATGAACACCATTTGATCTCCGCTAGCAAAGTCTGCAGTGTAAAACAGGTAACCCTCAACTTACAAGCATTCATTTAAATTTTTTTTGGATCATTTAATGACTTTGTAATCCCTTTGGGGGGTGGAGTCAGGGCAACTGAATGAAGCTGAGTGTTTACTGGCCAAATGCCCTTCCTATCGCCAGAGCGGAGTTTTGTTTAGCAGATATATTCTCATGGTGCCCATAGAGAGAAATATCTCCTGATTGTGAGGTGAGATCTCCAGTTCTAGGCTACCACACCACTCCTGCAAGCATTCGTTTAATGACCATTCAAAATTGAAAAAAAGCGACTTAGGGCCACTTTTCACACTTACAACCGTTTTGATCCCCCAGGTGATCAAAATTCGGATACATGGCCACCGACTCGTATTTATAATGGTCGCAGTTTTCCCAGGGTGTGTGTGTGTGTGTGTGGGTCACGCAATTCCCTTTTTGTGACCGTCTGACCAGCAAAGTCGAGGGGGGGGTGGAGTGGGAAGACAGACACCCTTCACACTTAATTTGCAGTGATTCGCTTAGCGACTGGGGCAAGAAAGGTCGTAAAATGAGGCAACGTTCCCTTAGCGACTGTCTTGCTTAGAATAAAGTCTAAAACACAGTAAAATCTAAAATAAAATAAAGGAACTTTTGGGCTCAAGTTGGCGGTCAAGAAGGACTAAGCGACATTAGAATGAATCGAGAGCGGATTGATATCCGGCGCAGGGATCGGCTTCGGAAAAGAAGTAATTTTCCTCTTCTTAAAATAGAGAATCAGGGCCCCCGCCAGGATGAAAATACACCCACAAGCACCTACAGCTGAGACTAGAAGAGCAAAACCAAGCGAAAATCAAGATTTTTTTCAGATTTTTCCAGGAGCGATGGGTCAGCCGATCCATGCTATATTCTGAATTGGCTTCTGCGTAAACGCAGAAAAATTAAAGATCAGATCGATTATGCAAACGTTTATGGGTTGTTGTTTTTTTCCCTAGCTTGTAAGTCCCCTGGCGTTAAAACGTGTCTCGCTTCCTCTATGAAATTAAAACAAAACAAAACCAATAGGCAATGAAATGAAAGTCCAAAGTAAAATCCAAAATAAAATTCTAATGTAAGATTTTTAAAAATCCAAAGTGAAATAAAACAAAAATATAAAAAAAAATAAATGAGAAATCTAAATTTCAAATAAAATAAAAACCGATGTGAAACATAAAATAAAGTCTAAAATAAGAAATGAACATCTGAAAGAAAACAAAAGTCTAAAATAAAATAAAAAGCTAAAGAAAAATAAAGTAAAAATCTAAAATAAAATAAAATAAACATTTGAAATGAAACTGTCTAAAATAAAATAAGAATCTAAAGTAAAATAAAAATCTAAAATAATAAATATCTAAAATAAAATAGAAATCTAAAATAAAAATCTAAGCTAAAATCAAATAAAGATCTAAACTAAAAGGAAGTAAAAATCTGAACCAGAATAAAATGGAAACCTAAACTAAAATAAAAATGCAAAATAAAATGCAATTAAAAATCTAAATCAACATTTGGGAGTGTTTTTCAGCCTCATAGTCTTACCATCTTCTCTGGGATCTCCTGATGGTCTCCCATCCCAACCAGACAAATTTACCTGGACCTCCCCCACAAGCCCTGAATCTCAGCTCCTTTCCTCTCTCTCTCTCCGTCAACCGCGGCTTCGTCCTGCCAGCAATGGGGGCGAGAAAGGAAATAACCACTGAGACCACGTACCCATTTTACACACCATGTTGCACTGCTCATCTCTGGGGGTCCTGCCAGGAGAGGAAAGGTAGTTTAGAAAAGGTAGCATTGCTACCTGGGGGAGATTGGGGGGGTCTGAAGGAGGATTAGGGGCTCTGGAAAAGAATGGGGGGTCTGGGGAGATTGGGGTGTCCATTTACCTGGGAGTGATGCTATTAGGAACCACCATGGCGGAGAACATTTCAAGTATGCTCTGTGGTCTTTCTCCAAATAAAAGAAATACATTATTAATAAATAAAATATATTATTCTGAGCTCGGGGCACCCTAATTCCTCCCCCACCCCACCCCAAACTGGTTGAGGGGGCGAGGCTTACGTCACACACAGCTCGCAGGTCTCTTCATACTCGCAAAAGCCAGAAAAGCAGGATCCGCACTCGGTGTCTTTGTTTCGGCGACCTTCAAAGAAAGCATTCGGCCTGGTGACTCAAGGCAGGGATTCGTTCAGCGACCGTAGCAAGAAAGCTCGCAAAATGGGGCGACGCTCGCTTAAGAACCGTCTTGCCAACGGAGCAAACCTGCAGCGATTCGCTTAACGGTGGCAGCCAGAAAGGTCGTTAACAGGGGGCAAAACTGACTTAATGATGGTCCCGCTTAGCCATGGGAAAATTGGGCGCTTAATTGTGGTCTTCCGTTGAGGGCTGCCTATGCCTCTAATCGTTGAATTCATTTTTTTTGTTCCAGTTAGGACATATTTTCGGGGAAATATGGTAACTAAATGCGTCCATCAGGCTGACGATCTTAATTGGGGCTTATTTTTGGGGTAGGGCTTATTTTATGAGCATCCTGGGGAAAAAATCGTGCTAGGGTTTATTTTCCAATTAGGTCCTATTTTCACAGAAACACGGTTAATAAATGCGGCAGTCTGGCCGACAATCTTACTGGGGTTTATTTTTTGGGGTAGGGCTTATATTACGAGTATCCAGAATAATCATGCCAGGGCTTATTTTCAAGTTAGGCCTTATTTTCAGGGAAACCGGGTATATATCTAAAATTAATGCCGTCCAGATTTACTTACAAGCCTGCAAGGTCTCCTTGTGCAGAGAGCTGCAATTGGTGCATTTTTTGCAGTTTAATATATGGGGAACATCCAGGTCATCGAAATAGCCCCCCACGCAACCACACTTGGTGTCCTGGTTGCCTCTGCACTCCCGCAGCACAATTGTGTTCTCTTCTGCAAAACAAAGCATTTTCAATGGGTGAAAACCATTGGCACCTCCTAATAACTGCGGGGGGTGGGTGGCACTGTTTTGGGAAGGGGAGGGGGCTTTGGAGACAGTTTCCCAGAATTCCCCCCCCCACCTTGCATCGGGTCCAATTTGGACGCACACACACCCGGTCGTGCAACTTTTTCAGGGGGCGCCTCGGATGGATGCAAACCAAGCACTCCCTCCTGCTGGTAGCCCCCCCCCCCAGTCTGCTCTCCGTGCTCACCTGTGCAAGACTTGCACTTTGAACAATTCTCCCTGTCGTACTGGTACCTTCCTTGGGGACAGGGGGTGGGTTTCTGTGCACTCGAGGAGGGTCCTTGAAGGGGGGGAAGAGGACGAGGAGCGAGTGAGAAAGAGGCTTTTTTTTCTGGAAGGGTTGCAGTACAAGTATTGCATTAAAAGGCCTGAAGGTTGTCCTGTCCATCTTTCTTGTCCTTCCTTCCTTCCTTCCTTCTTCCTTCCTTCCTTCCTTCCCTTCCTTCCTTCCTTCCTCCCTCCCATCCATCATCTATTTATATCTATCAATCATCTATCTGTCTATCTATCTATCTATCATCTATATCATCTTTCTATCTATCCATCCGTCTATCATTCTATCAAATCTATCATCTCCCTTCCCCCACCCTCTCTCTCTTATATCTATCAGCATCTATCTATCTACTCATCTATCTATCCATCTCTCTCTACCCATCTCTATCTACTCATCTATCTACCCATCTGCCTGCCTGCCTACCTACCTACCTACCAGTATCTCTCTCTCTCCATCCACCCATCTATCTACCCCTATCTATCCATCCGTCTGTCCATCCATCCATCCCTATCTATCCGTTGGTCTATCTGTCTAATCTATCTACTATCTATCTTCTATCTATCTATCTATCTATCTATCTATCTATCATTTATATTTTTATCCCACCTTAATTTTTACAAACGACTCAAGGTAGCAAACCTATCCAACATACATTCCCCCTCCTATTTTCTCCATAACAACAACCTTGTAAGGTTGGGTTGGGTTGAGCTGAGAGAGAAAGAGAGGGACTGGCCCAAAGTCACCCAGCTGGCTTTCATAGCTAAGGAAGGACTAGAACTCACAGTCACCCACACTTACCCGAGATTCATTTTCATGGACTCTTGTTCAAACAGAACTTGGAGATCATCTAGCCCAACCCTGTTTTGTTTAATGAGGAGGGGAAATCAGATGACTTACCAGGGCTGCTCTGATTTTCCGATCCTATAGATCTCGAGGTTTTTTTCCTCCTAAAAGCCGATCCTTCCACTTCTCGGAATATCTTCCTGGCATCCTTCACGCCATCCAGGACTTGCGATCCAGCAGACAGGAGCAACAAACTCACCAGAAAGATCTAAAAGGAAAGGAGAGGAGTCCTGCCTCGGGTTCGGGGTTGGACAAGATGACCTTTAGGGTTCCCTCGAACCCTCACGATTCCACAAGATGGGAAAAGTAAAGAGGGAGGAAGTAACTTTTTGGCTAAAAAGGAGGTGGTTGGAGATCATCTAGACCAGCTGTCTCAATCATAGCAACTCTTTAAGATGAGCGGACTTCATCTCCCAGAATTCCCCATTTGGCTGACAGGGGAATTCTGGGAGTTGAAGTCCACCCATCTTTAGAGTTGCCAAAGGTTGATAAATACGAGATAATCCTCGACTTACGACCACAACGGCGCCCCAGATTTCCATTGCAAAGCGACAACCTTTGCAAAGTTCAGTTCTGCGCCCCGTTTTACGACTTTCCTGGCCACAATCATTGCAGCCGTTAAGCGAATCCGGCTTTCCCCCTTGACTTTTCTTGTCGCAAAAGGGGGATCGTAGGACCTGCGACCGGTCATAAACACGAGTCAGTTTGCCAACTGTCCAAATCTTTCATTTACGGGGACGCTGCGATGGTCATACAGCATTTCCTTACGTGTAACAACCGACACAATAAAAGATCATGACATCTGGCACGATCCCGTGACGAGCCACTTAAAGACCGGCAATAGCTTATGGTCGTAAGTTGAGGACCACCTGCCTTTCCCACAGACCCCACTTCAAACAAACCTGGTTTGTACCTCGCAGAGGATACTTGCCTCCTTATCCATAGGTCTCAAGCCCAAAACTGCGCACTTTCTAACTTCTTCTTCTTCTTCCTTTCTAGATTTCTTTTAGGAGACTTTCCTGGAGTAGAGAAACCAAGATGCAACAAATAAGGAGCCCATCACCCGCGTCCCAAATGCAAGGAGTCCTCATCTTACAACATCTTGGCTTATTTTTAGTTTCCTTCATTCCTCGAGGAAGTCCGTCTGCTGCTCACCTCACCACAAGACAAATGCTTCCTTCTGGTTTTACTCTGGCTTAACTTTTGCCCTTCAGTCACATCCGGTGTTCTTCACCACACTGAACACCTGTTCTCGGCTTGAACTTCGACTGTATTTTTAAAGAGTCTGGCAGGATATAAAACGAGACTCGAGACTTTAAAAAAAGGAGGAGTTTTCGGGGTTGGACTAGAAGACCTCCAAGGTCCCTTCCAACTCTGTTATTCTATTCTATTCTATTCTATCCTATCCTTTTATTCTACTCCTATTCTATTCTTCTATTCTATTCTTCTATTCTTTTCTATTATTCTATTCCTATTCTAATTCTTCTATTCTATTATTCTATTCCTATTCTATTTTATTCTATTATTTTATTCCTATTCTATTCTATTCTTCATTCCATTCTTCCATTCTATTTCATTCCGTATTTCCATTCATTCTATTCTATTCTATTCCATTATTTATTCCTATTCTATTCTAGTCCATTCTATTCCATTCTTATTCTATTCCATTCCATTTCTATTCTATTCTATTCCATTCTTTTATTCTTTATTCTATTATTCTATTCTATTCTATTCTATTTTATTCTATTCTATTCTTCTATTCTATTCATTCTATTTATTTATTCTATTCTATTCTATTCTTTCTATTCTATTCTATTCTATTTTTTTTCTATTCTATTCTATTCTATTCTAATTCTTCTATTCTAATATTCTGTTCTATTCTATTCTATTCCCCAGGAAAATTTGGAGCGATTTCAGTAAAGCAGAAACTTTTTAGCTGGAGCTACTCCGGAAAAAAAAAGCTATTAACAGACGGTATTGATATTTGGTCTTTTCTATTTTTTTCTCCTTTCCTTGTTCTTTAGTGCTGCCTTTGGAAGGGTAAACCCTATTTACTAAAATCGTACCAAGAATTCGGGGTGTGTGTGTGTGCAGTTTCTTAGAAGGCCCCTTTCTGCACCATCCACCACTCCGAGCAACAGTTTCTGGAGCCATTCAACCTGCTTTGAGCATCGAAGCTCACATCTTATTTCCAAAATAGATTACCCCGTAGAGCGTGGGCCCTGCCCTAAGAGATGCTTATCGGGGCATACAGTCAGCTCCAGATTAAATCTACTTCCTTTCCCGAAATATGATCTCCTCCCCATTTTAACCCTTTCCCGCCCAGAGAGGAGGAGGGGACAGTTTTTGCACATGGCTCTATCTCTTGTGCATGGATGGACCCCCAGTCTTTGTGGACTTAAAATGACCTTCACGTGTTTGGGCAGTCCAGGCCTATCTCACTCTGCAAAGCAAACATTTGAAAGGGCGGGAAGTGCAAAAAAAAAGCAAACACATGAGGACTAGCACCTTGGCCAGGATTAACATGGCAGGTTGTGAAATCTCCCCATCTGTTACAAACCCCACATCTCCAATTTCAGGCCAAAATGCCTCCGATACTTCTTTGTAAAGAACATAGGGTGGTTGCAAATCTCGGCTGCATTAATCCAGATGACCACCAGGGGGCCACTGGATGCCACTTTGGTGGCCCTCTGGTGGCTCTCGGCAGAATTGCAACTCCAGTCATGCAACCGTTCTGCAGAAAGCTAGTATCAAGGCTCCCTGGTGACCATTTGAGGCCTCTGCATTAACAACAGCACACATTACATACAACACGCACACAATAATTGTGTGTACAAGCACAACCTACCACAAGAATAAAATACACTAGCCTTTTGAATCCAGGAACTGTGTTTAGCTGACATGGGACACTCACAAGAACCTCAAAATCAAGGTTAAGGATACATGTCGCTTAACCACTTAACCTGGTTGTTGAAATTAAGTTGCATCTCAGGTTGTCATAAGACCTTGATTTTGGTGTGTGTGTGTGTGTGTGTGAGATCAAATATCTCCACCTTCCTGACGTTCAATTACCCAACCATAGTAGTTCTCTCATCTTTGGTGACTTGAGAGAAACAGGCCAATCCCTTCTCGTGGAGGGGTTAACTGGCTATCTTGCATGCTGTAGAGTGCTGGACTAGATGATCCTTGGGTGTCCCTTCAAGTTACACTGTCCTGATTCCCATTTCTCTGTCCTGCTCCCACTTCACAAGTTCTATCTGGTTCCTTGGCAAAACCCCAAAGTTTTCAGAAAAGGCGGTGCCTTTTAAGCATCACTCCCTGTGCATTTATTAAAAGTACCAGAATTCTCCTAAGGTGAAAAAAAAATGCCCAAACCAACCCTCCAGAAATGGATTTTTTAACATCTCTATTTCAATCTGAAAGCTGGTTTTGAGATTCTTTTTCAAAGAGATATTTGAGAATATCAAAACAAATATTGTTAAAGAATTTACAATTTTAAAAAAACCTTTTCCCAAGGTATTTAAGATTTTTAAAGGTTTTTTTTAAGTTTTAAAAAGTTTTTAAAGAATTTTAAAGTTTTTAAAGATTAAGAAGTTTTAAAACATTTTTAAGAAGTTTTTAAAGAGTTTTAAAAAGATTTAAAGATTCTAAAAAATGTTAAAGGGTTTTTAAAACAAAGTTTTTAGAATTTAAAAAGATTTAACGATTCTTAAAAACTTTTAAAGTTTTTTTAAAGTTTTTAAAAAGTCTGTAAAGGTTCTTAAAAAGTTTTAAAGGGTTTTAAAGTTTCAAGTTTGATTAAAAGGGTTTTGAAAAAGGGTTTTAATTCTTTTAAAGTTTTTTAAAAGTTTTACCAAGATTTTTAAGAGAGGTTGGCTTTCAGATCTTTTTACAAAGGAGACCCTCAATTAAATTGGGGCAGATGGGGAACAGGGAAGAAACCCAACCAACAGTGGAGCCCACCCATCACTGAGACTCCCATCCTCAAGGCTCCTGCTAGAACGAGGCAGAAAGCCCCCGACAAGACTCAAAGCAAGAAGTGACGGAAAACATCTCACCTACCTTTTTGGAATGAAGGCAGCTGAGTCTCCGCTTAGTCAACCTGGTGCCTAGTTGAGAATTAACCTGGCAGTTTTTCCATCTGCATAAATGAAGTTTTGCAAAATCGGATGCCCACTGATGCTTACCGCAGCAGCTGATGCACGGAGACACCTTGCCGCGCATCACTCGCTTTAAAAAGAGACCACAACCCGTTCAGGCTGCCCCCCCAACACCCCAACACCAAAAGGCTCAGGAAACCAGACCCCCCCCTACACCCACCCCAAGCCGTGCCACCTAGATGTCTTCGAAGAAAAGTGAATACCAACCCGCAGAGGCAAATTTTCAAGTCCGTACGGCAGGAAGGAAATGCAATTTTTCTTAAAAAAAAAAAAAGCACACACACACACACAAAATAAAAGTGCAACTTCTTTTTTTCAAGCGAAGGGATCCAGCGGGAAACTCTTGAAAAAGTTGGGGAAAGAGAAAATAAAACAAAATAAATTAAGGGGTGGGTGAGGTTGATCAAAAAAACGTCATTCCTTCATTTTTTGGGAAGGTCGAATTTGCGGCGAAAAATTCGGCCGCTTTTTTAAGCGTGCGGAGGAAGGTTATAAAGAAGGTTAAGAGGGAAATAAACGTGATGGAGGGGGTTTTTTTGTCTTAAGAATGTGATTTTGGTGAATTTTGCTGAACAGCCAGTATATTTTCTTGAAAAAAAAAAAAAGGGAATGAGAAAAAAAAAACCCACACCCCGCCTTTTATGCAAATAGATTCAAAGGCTCAGTTTGCAATGGAGGTGAAAGACGGACTGGAAATTATGAGCGAAGGAGTGAGCGACTGACGCAGAGGACTTGGGGGGGTTTCCCCCTCCTTTGTAGAACAAAGCGGGGGGCGGAACGGCGATCACCCTAGATAATGTGGTTAAAAAAGGGCCTCGGATTGGCACCTACGGGTACAGGCGCACCTCGGCTTACGACCAAAACGGGGAGCAGAATTTTCGCCCTTCTAAGCAAGGCGTTTGTTAAGCGAGCCGCGTCCGATTTTATGACTTTTTTTTCCACGGTCGTTAAGTGAACCAGTTGTTAAGTGAAGTCCAGCTTCCCCGTTGGCTTTGCCTGTCAGAAGGTCGTAATAAGGCAATCGTGTGACTCCGGGACACTGTGGGTGTCATAAATATGAGCAAGTTGCCAAACGTCTAAATTTGGATGTTTTGGTCGTGAAAAATGGTCCCTACATTGCTTTTTTTTTCGGAGCCGTTTTAACTTAAGTCACTAAATGAATGGTCGTAGGTCGAGGACGGCCAGTCCCAAAGCAATTCTGGCAATGAATTCCACTAAAGGAAACAGGCAGAGCGAGCCCCACCTGCGAAAACTCAAGATGATTGTGTTTTGTATCCATATCCTGGTTTGTCGAGCAAGCCGCCATGGGCTGGATTTCCCACCGTAACCCAGCAAGCAATGATGGTTTGCTGTCACGCCCAAACCCAGCCACAAACCCCACCCACCCATCCCTCCTCCACAATTACACCCCAGGGCAGGAAAAAAAATATTCATAATATTTCGGCCTTTAATGGGGAAGGGACCAATTATGCCAAGCAACGACATTTGCAAAAAAACCAGGGGTGGTGGTGGTTGTAAAATCAAGACCCCTCCCCACAGCATCTTGGGGAGGGCAGCCACAAAAGCCACAGCACGCCATGGTAGAAAAAGAACTGAACTAGTTACACCCCGCCTTTCTCCTGCCCTGTTGAAACAGGAATGGGCAGGCACAATTAGAATACAAGCATAATAAATAAGCAACGTTATAAGCCAACGCAAAACGCAACACAGCCTGAATTAAAAAGGGGGCTTTTGCTAGGAAAAACAAACCAACATCCTTTTGGAGTTATGTCAAGGGGCCGATATATTGGGGGGCGGGCTTTTGCTCCACCGTCCGAGCGGGGCCCCAATTTAGTTTTTCGTCCACGGAAGAAGTCCGGCCCGGAATCGAACCAGGACAATTGTCACCCCAAAACTTGGAAGGGCCACGGCATCCCCGACAAAAGGGGGGGGCAGAGGGGCACTGGCATCCCCAAAGATAGCCTCAGTGTCACCGTATTGTCGTTAACAGGCTGCTGTTCCATTTTTCCTTCTTCCGATGCGCCCGCCTTGCAAAACCCGGCAGAAACTTCACCCTTTCCGTAACTGTCCGCTTTCCTGTTCCTTGATCACTTTTGTTATCCCTTCTTCACTCGTTCCCCTTCTCCGACCTTCCGATTCTTTCTCCTTCCTTCCAAAAGAAAAAAAACCAGCCATGAACCTGTGCTCCCCGTCTCAGGATGCTGGGGCTGGACCGGATGATCTCTCGTGTTGTTCTGTACAACACTTTTCTTGTGGCTGTGTGCACCTCCCTCGGCAGGGAAAAACACTCCCAAGGAGGCGAGGGGGAGAAGTCTTTTATTTTCTCCTTGAAGACCCCCATACTGCAATGGGAGCAAGACGGTACCCATTGCCCAGGCAGGATAATCGAGGCTGGAAACTCCCCAATCCCTTCTTGGTTTGGTGCTCCGAGGATTGAGTGCTGCGCACCGCATGGAGCGAGCTCAAACGAGCAAATTTCAGGTCTGGAAAGTGGATTTGGGGAGGGGTGACCATGCCCGATGGGGCCCACGTCCAAGAGGGAGTAACGAGGCTCAATTCCTGATATGGGGTAACGGGGAAGCCGTATTTAGAGGAGGAAGAGCCAAGTGGGGAAAACAACGGAGAAAACATTGCACGGAGATCCTCTTGAATTATCCTTCTCCATCCTTTGTGTGCAGAGAGGAGGATTGAACACGGAGGTATAAACAGTGCAAAAGGTAAAACTTGGGGTTCAAATTCGAAGTTCCTGGGAAGCTGTTGCTGAGGGGGGAGACCCCCCCACCCTCCTGCCCCCCACTTTCCCGTTGTCTCTCATGTCCTCGGGCCACGGGTGCACAGCAGCCGCAAACACATCAACTGCACATACAGAAAAGTGACACCCGTTTGGGATGCCGTGCCCTGTCCTGGCGCCCACCCCCTTGGGGCGGCTGGGTGGTCTCGATGCCCGGGTGGGGATGGGGCTGGGAACCGCAGTACTGGACCTGTGTCTCGCACTCGGTTCTCTTCTTCTGACGCTTCTCATACCTCCCTGCCAGAGATGGGAGAAAATCAGATGTTACAACCGTTCGTTTTGGGACCGTTTGAACTTACGACGGCATGGAAGAAAAGTGACTTGCGACCATTTCTGCACCCCCACAAAACCCTTGCAGGGTCTCGGTGGTCACGTGACCATGATTTCTGTGGTTAAGCAAGACCGTTCTTAAGTGAGTTGGGCCCATTTCACAGCTTTTCTTGCCACTGTTGTTAACGGAATCCCTAAAATTGTCAAGTGAGTAACTCTGTTGTGTCTGCCGGCAGCCTGCAGAGGTGGCAGCAGAGTCAGACAGTGGGGAGGAACATGGGCCAGTCCGGGAGTTTGGGAAAGGCTCGACGAGGGTCCTGCGTCCAACACAGAGATGGGACCAGGGCCATCTGAGAGTTATGTGTGACCGAGCCTCCAGAATCTGACAGCAGCAGGCAGAGGAACAGGGGGAGCCTGTTCCCAGTGCGCACTTGCGCAGAGCTGCCAGAAGGCAAGAACAGCTGTGACAAAAGAGGCGACTCAGGAGTAAGGCTTGGAGGCGATTGGCCCTCCCATAAGACATAAAGGAGGAGCCAAGGGACAGGAGCCTTTGCAGGAAGCAACTTTGTTCGTACTGGTGGGTTTGAAACCTGAAGCTCGGTGTTGAATTTGTGTTCCGCTTGGCCCTCAGATAACTAATTGACATTTAGTCGTTGGCAGCATTTCAAGGAAGATAAAGGTGCGTGCTTATCAGACTTATCCCAAAGGACTTTGCCAGACTTCCGTGGGACTCTTTACAAACTGTTTTGAGACTCATTACGGGCTGTGAAGGACTAAAATTCACAGCCGTTGAAATAAAGAAAACAGGGTTTTGGGACTAACGTGGATTTGTTAGTGTCTCCATAAACCTTGGTCAGAACAAACCCAGTTGCTAAGTGAATCAGGCTTCGCCCATTGACTTTGCTGGACAGAAGGTCAACAAAGGGGATCAGGTGACCCTGGGACACTGCAACCATCATAAATACAAGCCAGTTGCCAAATGTTTGAATATTTGATCACCACAATTCAGCATCCTGTCCCGCCCCCCCTTCGAGAACAGCTCTCGAGCCCGGTTCAAAGGCCCACCCGCCACCCGCACTCACGAGGCCGTAAGCGTGGAGTTGAGCAGCAACGTGGTGTGGAGGCGGTACAGCTGGCCCAGAGTCAACTTCCGGTGCTGAACGGCCGGCGGGTCCGAGAACGCCTGCTGCTCCTCCGACTGCTCCTCCCTCGGATGCTGCTCCTCGTCCTCCGGCCAACACGGTGATGGCGCTCCGCTCGAGACGGCGGCCATCAATCCCGGAGCGACACAGGTCGTGTCCTCCGCTTCGGAGAGTTCGGAAGTGCTGCTGTTATTGCTGCTGCTGCTAAAGACCCTGCAGAGGGGCTGACCCTGGGGCTCCTGCTTGGGGAGAGCCCTGGAGAGCAGGAGCGGGGGAGAAAGTTCGGACAAACTTTGACTCTGGATGAGGAAGAGCGAGGGCGATAGCACCTGTGTGAGGTTGGCTTCGGATTTGGACTTCAGCACCTTGGTCTTGGCGGGCAGCAGCTGGACGGGGGTCTGACGGCGCAGCTTTGGGGAACCACTCCTGGCAACATCCTCCTCTTCCTCCTCGGCAGCTGCCGCACCCCCTTGCGGCAGTGAGGGCTCCCCCAGTTCGTGTAGCGAGCCGAGCGAGAGGGTCCCGTAGGCGCTGTCGAACGATGAGCAGCTGCAGGGGCTGGGTTCTGGTTTCGACAAGGCTCCAGGGGTGTCGGGGATCCGGTCTCCCCCCTCCAAGGAGGGCGTGGAGGGACTGGGGAGGGGGCAGGTGCTCAGTTCCTCCACTGGGGGCAGGAACTGGCTCCCGTCGAAGGAAGGCGGAAGGAATTCCTCGCCGGTCTCAGCCGCGATGATGGAGATGGTGTCGGTGGAGCCGTCGGAGAGGCTGCAAACCAAGATAGGAAGCCGGGTTAGGGTCAGTTTGCAAGTTGGGTGAGGGTTGCCTCCAGTGATGTTTTTACCGCCCCCCAAACCCCCCCAGCAGTGGTGGGATTCAAGTAATTTAACAACCGGGTCTCTGCCCTAACGACTTCTTCCAACAACCAGTTCACCAAACAGCTCAGAAACTTAACAGGTGAACAGGTGTGAATCCCACCAATGTCCCCCAGGGACTTACCACTGCTGGGACTCCAAGCTGCTGGTGCTTTTCCGGAGGGTGGGAGGGGAACTGGCTCC
>CM019158.1:9035470-9110273 GCA_009733165.1 Naja naja | reverse complement strand
ATCTCTCTCATCTATTTATCTATCTTGTCTCACACACATCTCTATCATCTATCCCTATCTATCTATCTATTTATCCTATCTATCTATCTATCTATTCTTTCATCTCTATCATCTATCAGTCTATTAATCTATCTCTACAATCATTCTATTTATAACATCATATCATTTATATGTATTTATTTATATATCTTCATATATGTATATCTATAAATATATCAACTAGTTAGATATTTAACCAGTTATATAAACGATACTGTTTTTCAATCTCGAAATTTAAGATGTGAGGACTTCAACCCCCAGAATTCCCCAACTAGATGATAAAGACTTCCTTTCCCAGAATTCCCCAGCCAGAATGCAAGGACTTCAACTCCCATCGTTCCCCAGCCAGTGCACGTAGACTTCCAACTCCCAGAACTCCCTCCCTCTGAAATAGGATCAGCTGCAATTTCAACCATCCCAGCTTTCTACAGGCAGGGTTATCAACTATCCTGCAGGGAAGTTTCCTGCTGCCTGTTTTATGGCCTCTGGATTTTTTGGGGTTGCTGTTTGTTTGCTTGCCACGTCAAATAACTAAATAAATAACTACATAAATAACTATATATAAAACTATATATAACTATATATATATATGTATGTATGTATGTATGTATGTACACACACACACACACAATTGCTGCACCGAATGCCGGAGCAGAGCGAAAAAGAGGAAATAAAAAATGATAAAGTGACATTATAGATGAAGTCCTCTCCAGAGAAAATTTCCCTTTATTTCCAAGGCAAAGGTTGACGGGGATTCCTCGCGTTATGACCACAACGGAGTCCGAAATTTCTGCTGCTAAGGCCAGACCGTTGTTAAGTGAGTTTTGTGAACTTTCTTGCCACTGTTGTTAAGCGAATCAAATGCAGTTGATAAGTTAGGAACACAGTTGTTAAGTGGATCCATCTTTCCCGTTGACTTGGCCTGTCGGAAGGTCACCAGAGACCGTCATAAATGTGAGTCAGTGTCCGGATTTTGATCACGTGACACGGGAATGCTGCAACGGTCGTAAGTGTGAAAAAACCAGACCTTTTTTCAGGGTCGCTGGGGTTGGAGTAGAGGACCGGCAAGGCCCCGTCCCGGCTCTGTTATCCTGTATTCTGAGCTCAAGAGATTCAAAGAAGCATAAAGTGATAAAACCGACAGGTTGAAGGTTGTAAAACCATCTGTGTTTATCTAAAAGAAGCCATAAAGCAAACGGAACAAACTGTGCCCTCCGACACAAGGGAAGAAAATAAAAATTATATCATTCGGGCAGAGAAAAGGAAAAAAAAAAGACACGAAAAGAGAGAAGTCGAACCCTAGAAAAATCACCAGATTTGCAGGACCATAAAACTTCATGTCATCAGCTTGAGTTGTTTTAGTTTATGTTCGATCTTTTGGTCTCAAAAGTGGGATCATGAGTGGGATCGTGGATGGATCGAATCATGAGGTGGGAGAAGGAAGGAAAAAAGGAAGGAAAAGAAGGAGAAGAGAGGGAAGGAAGGAAGACGAGAAATAAATAAATAAATAAATAAATAAATAAATAAATAAATAAATAAATACTGAACACACCCCAGTGATGAATCATCCACCATTTCAGGAGGTTATTATTAGCAATATACACATTTTTCCGTTTTATTTGCAACCTTGGCGGTCTCAGTGCAGCACAGATCTAATCCCCACCACGACAGCAGCCCTGTGAGGTAGACCAGGCTGACATTGCACCACTGACGCCACACCACGGTGCCGAAGGAGACGGGACCCATTCGCATCCGCAACCCCACCAGACAACCACAATTCCATTTCCAGAACTTTGGCCCGTCCTGCAAATGGAAAACTTGGCTGTGATCGATAAAAGACACTCTTGCTTACTTCAAAAGAAGGCCTTAACTCTCCTCCTGCCAACAAAAAGTAGGAAATTGCCATTTGCACCAGATTCAAAGGGTGCTTAGAAGACAAAGCAGGGCAAAGTTTGGCTCGTTCTTGATTTTTTTTTTAAAAAAAAAAGACCTGGGTCAGCACACGTAAGTTGGATTCACACAATGCTCATTGGAAAACCTAGCAGCCGCATTCCCAGCACCACGCAAAGCTGGTTTAATGCCGGTTAAGCTTGCGGCAGCTTTACAACACTCGGGTTCTGCTGCACTAAGCAAGCTCAAGTTTCTGATCTCATTTAGGGCTTAACGGTCCCAGAAATACAGACTTACATACTGCCTGGGTGTCCACCATGCAGGCTGACCATGCGAATCATTCCGAGCCAGATGCCCTTGTCCCTCGGGCTCGCTCTGACCGGCTTCTTTGGCGCCGTGGCAAAAACCCCTGCTTGGTTTTCCTAGCCCGGAAGGAACTCCAGAAATCTTGGACTGAGAATTATAGAGCTGGATTCGAGCGGCGACAAACCCCGGCGCCACGGTCAGCTCCCGGCCGAAGGGCTCATCCAGCAGATGTTGGAAACGGGCGTAATGCAGCCCCGGCCACTCGCTGTGGGTTGGAAGGTCCCACCTCCTCCACTTGGGCCCGAACATGGCCGGGTCCTCTTAACCCCGCATGATTTTCGACGAAGGGATTTGTATTTCCAGAGTCCAAACAGCGGAGAGCAAATGGGTCTTTCTGAGAGTTGCGCCCTGTCGCAGCTCTGAATCCGAACTCAGCCCAGGGGGAGAATTCAAAAGATCTTTAAGTGGGGAGGAGGATGCATTTTAGCACCTTGGTCTTACTCAAAAAGGCATCCGACAGAGTAGAGACAGAATAGAGTAGTTCAGCTGCAAGACTACGAGGAGTCCGCCTAGCAAAGACGCGGTGGATGCAGGCTGAGTACAGATTTGCAAACGGGCACCAGGCTGGCAAGGTGTTGGCACTTCCTGGTTCTTGTGGCAAGCCGGGCAGGGTGGAGAGTTTATAATCGACTCCAAAGGTCAGGCTCTGAAGCAGCCACAAGGATCTGATATACGCCCATCAATCAATCAAGGAATTTATTTACTGTCCAAATTATAGGAACTAAATGGCTCACCTAAGAGGCAACGACAAGTAACTTCTGAATTTTTTTTTTCTCTTGCACTAGATTGTAATTTTTGTCCTTTTGGCTTGAATCACAAATAATCAGAAGTCTTTTAAGTAAGCAGACCAGGGTCCCCAATCTTGGCAACTTTAAGGCTTGTGGACTTCAACTCTTAAAGAGCACAAGTCTTAAAGTTGCCAAGTTTGGAGACCTCTGAAGTAGACAATAGGCTGAAGTGTAACATTTAAGCCCAGCTCCAAAATTTTGGAGGTCATCAGGAGTTATAGCACAGGGCAAGCAAAAAGCTCTAGTTTTAGAATAAAATAAAATAAACCACTAAATGTGAATCGAAAACAAAGGTTAAAAATAAAAGTAGGCATAAGTGAAAAATAAAAGTAAAAAATAAGAAAAATAAAATTAGATACAATATAAAAGTAAAATTAAATTAAGTATTAGTTAAATATAAATTAAATATAAATTAAAAGTCAATAAAAATAAAATTAAATATATAAATATTTATATATAATATATAAATATAAATAATATAATATATATAAATATATAATATAATATTTAATAGATAAATATAAAGTCAATATA
This sequence comes from Naja naja, assembly GCA_009733165.1. Lineage (NCBI taxonomy): Eukaryota > Metazoa > Chordata > Lepidosauria > Squamata > Elapidae > Naja > Naja naja. Next base: position 9,106,656 of record CM019158.1, on the reverse strand, counting down.
AAGTCAATAAAAATAAAATTAAATATTACTTAAATATAAATAAAAGATAAAATTAAAGATAAGTTAAATATAAAATAAAGATAAATTTAAGTACATTAAAAATAAAATGAAAAAAAAATATAAATTAAAATATAAATCAAATAAAATATAAACTCAAAATAAAATCAAACAAATTAAAAAATCAAATCAAATATACAATAAAAATCAAATCAAATTTAAATTCAAACTAAAACAACACCACCTCCCTCGAGTTGAACTCTGGGACCCATCCATTTTAGTAATCCTATGGAAGTGAATTGTCATGGCTTTCTTTTAACCTCCTGGCCCGGTTCTCAATTCAGGGATCTCCTGTTGGTCTTCCATCCCAGCATTAACCCACTTCCTGCCAGTTTGCCAGGATCAGCCAAAGTTGGTCATGTGCTGCCACCTGCTGGCTGGCGGTAATAAATAGGCATAAAGAACAACCTTCCTTTCGGGTTGGGGAGGAATGGTTCCTGCTCTAAAGTCCACAAGTGGAGAAGTGATGTCATCCTGGTTTGTTCAGTACAAAGAAGGTTCTTCTCTCAGGCAGAAGCCAAGTTCAACCAGCACATCCATTTCTGCCACGGTCGTTGAAGGAACAGTCGTAAAACAAGGACTACCTGTACGGCTCACCCTCATTGCTCTCTTCCCAATGAAGCTAAACGGATTACTTCAACCCATGGTTTCTCTCCTACCATCTTGTTATTTTCCAACTTGGGACTGATTGTGATAATCTGAAACATGACCTAGTCAGTTTCACCACGTTGAGAGAAATTTCCAGCTTGTTTTTGCTCGCTGGTAGAGCAATTTGTTAATCTTGGCAACTTGAGCTGGACTTCTAACTCCTGAAATGTTGGACAGGTCTCCCCAATGGAGGCAATTCTCCACCTCGGCCTGATAAGGGAACACCATCCAGACAAGGTAGTCCGTTCCCCAGACAGCAGCCCTGAATTCAGCTCCTTCTCCAGGACGGGTCAGCCCCTGATCCCTCTGCTTCTGGACATGGGGAGGCCAGCCCACACCTGTCCCGCAACTCACCCCGACGTCCGCGCTCTCCCGGCGAAGGGAGATTTGCTCCAGTCGATCCAAAGACGGGGTGGTGAGGAAGGAGGGGCCGATGCCCGCTGGGCGCAGGATGGGCAAACTCAGGGATTTGCTGTCCTTCACCCCTTCTTCCACCTTGAGATCGTTCCCTGGCTTGGCTGAAACAGAGTGGGGAAAAAATAATGTGGTTTATGTTGAACCACTTTGTAGCGGCCTAATTTGGATCCCCATCCTACTCGGTTCTCCAAGCAGGTGCCCTCTGGATCCGTCCCAGGTGGAAATCATTCGATATTGTGGTGAAGTCATTTCTTCCGGCATGGTGAAACTGACTAGATCACGTGCCTGTTTGGGTGAAAATGGGAGAACATCGAGGCGGCGGGAGAGAAATGATGATCCGACAGCCCTTGGCGACATCCCTCTGGTCCAGAAATGGGCTGTCAAGCCATCGTTTCTCTCCCACCTGGATATTTTCTGGGGGTTTTTTGGGGGGGGGGGGAGGATGGCAAACAGGAACGTGATCTAGTCAGTTTCGCCACGCCCAGGAAAACGTCCATCTTGATTTTTCCTCCTTTTTGTAGAGCAAACTTGTCAAAACTTGAAGTTGGGTGGAATTCAACTCCCAGAATTCTGGCTGGGGAATTCTGGGAGTTGGAAGCCACCTCGACCATCGTGAAGGTGGATCAATCCGGTGGTTACCTTTCACCCGCAGGTAATGTCCTCCGAAGCGATAGGCTTCAAAGTTGAGCGACAGCGGGGTGTTAGACTGGTCCAGATAAATGTTTACTTTCGACAGGTCGATGCCTTTCCGCTCGAAGACCGGAAGCAAAACCTCCCTGCATTGTCAAAATGGGGGGAAAAATAGAAAAAAAACAGGCTGAAATTCAACAGGGAACAGCGCTCGACAGACAGATATCCGCCCCCAAAGAAGATCAGGCTCAAACTCCCGTGGGAAAACGTGCATTTTTTAATTATCACTTTAAATGTATGAATGTAATAATTCTACTTATTGCCGATTTATTAAGTAACTGATGCATATTTTTATCCACGGTTAATAAATTAATTACAGTCATTTTGATAGGAGACGGGCAGCAAATAAATATTCATTTTCACGTAGGAAAAGTACAGGCAGTTCCTCGACTTACGACAGCAACTGGGGCCAGAATTTCCATGAGGCCAATTTGTTGAGCAAATCGCATCTCAGTTTACGACCTGTTTTACTTTGCCCCTCGGTGGCTGAGTGCAATCAGTGCCGTCGTTAAGTTAGTAACAAGGTCGCTTTCCTGTGGAACTTTGCCTGTTGGTCAAAGGTCACCAAAGGAGCTCACTGAGACCGTCGTGAAGGCGAGTCGGGTGCCAACTGTCCGAATTTTGATCCCGTGACGGTGGGGATGTTGCAACGGTTGTTAAGTGTGAAAAACGGTGCTAACTCCCTTTTCCCCAGTGCCGTTGTAAGTTCGAACGGTCGCTAAGTCGAGGGCTGCCTGTAGAGTCATTGGGAAATATCTGATGGGGGCAGCAGGTCAGAGAACTACACCCAGACAGAAACCGTTCTCACCCTAAAGATTTCTTCTTCATTGCTGGGGCAATCTCCGTTTCAACGTCCACGTTCAAATCAAATTTCAGAGTGAAATATTCCCTGCTGGGATCCTGGAGAAGAAATACAACTTTTTTAAAAAAAAAGTTGGCAAGTTAGGATTTTTAACGTGTTTTTAAAGTGGGTTTTTTAAGTAGTTTTCTTTTTTTAAAAAAAGAGATGATGTCTCACACAGATTCGTTTAGCAGAGTGTTTTGAGAACGTGGCCCCTTTAAGACGGGGTGGACTGCAACTCCCAGAATTCCCCCAGCTGGCTGAGGGGATTCTGGGAGTTGAAGTCCAGCCGCCTCACAGCGTCCCACTTTGAGAAACAAGGATTCAGCATGGATTTAAACTTAAAAACGATCTGCTTTTTTTTAAAGGCGGCTGGCTCAGAAGCTGAAAGATTCCCCTGCCCATCTGGTTGATGGGTGACGGCCGTTACAGGAGGAAGAATCGGTCTGAGCAAGGGGGTTGGACTGGCTGACCTCTGAGGGGACCCTATCAACTTGACAATCTTGTGAGAGCTGCGGTTGGGCCTCTGGATCCCATTCAAAAGTTGCTAAGTGGTTGGGACGCTAAATTGGGGACCATCTAGATAGATTCTGGATAAGGAGCAAGATACGATCGAAGCCTTACGTCCGTGTGCCGCCTCGTCCCTTTCTTGGGCTTTCGAGCTAAATTTCGTTTTTCTCTGCAAGAAATGAAGGAGAAAACAGAATCGGGGTTACAACACACAGCCTGTCATGCCCCTGGTGGAGACTGACTCTGAGGGAGAGGAGGAACAGCCGACAGGGGGTGGGAGTGTGGCTCCGGAGGTTGTGGAGGAGGCTGGGGAAGGGCAGAGGCCGGCTGGGCAGTCAGAAGAGGACCCAGGCCCATCCCCTCTCCATCCTAGGGCACGCAAGGAGGAAAGGATAAGGGAGAGACGTGGTCTATGGGGGAGGAGAGGGCCTTGATCCCCTTCATGGGCTGCAGCTGTGACAACTGAGTAAGAGGACAGACATGCATATGGGCAAGCGCTGGAAACAAAGCATGGAAATATCTCTAGTTCATGATTCCTCTCCTGAGTTTGGCATCCTTCCCAGTGTGTGTTATCTGTGGACGTCCTCCAGCCCTTATCTTGCCTGGTTTGTGTTGTTTTTTCCTCCTTCTTGTAACTGTTTGTGTGGGAGTTTTTTGCTTCCGTCAAGGATATATGGAAGCAAAGTGAAGGAATAAAAGGGGCTTCACCTGTTTTCTGTGACTGTGTTTGTTTGGTATTTCCATCCTGGGTCATCACACCACCTGACCGTTCCTCCCAAAACAGGGGTGAAAAAGAATGTGGGGTTTCCCCCCCTCTCCCACGATTTTTCCATTCCTTCTGAAAGCTAGCTCTCCAGGAAATGAGACCCAGACAAGCTAGCTTTCCGAAGTGTGGGGATGTTGGCTACACTCACCCTCTCCCGTCAATCAATGGCTCGCCATCCTCTTCCACGTCGGAGGCCGGGCTAGTGCGTGGCGGGCAGGACCGGGTGGAGACGTTACGCGCCAGGATAGACCCTGAAGACAAGAGTTATGGGGCAGTTAGTCCCTGCATTGGGACTCAGAGTCCCGTTCACACATTCCTCCTTCCTCGGAGAGATTCCCTAACCGGCCACATGTCTTTTGATGCTCTTTTATTTTATTTCTAAAAAGGCTTTCAGGTGCCACGAACGGCGGCTCGTGTCTTCCGAGACATGGGCAAGAATTCTGCATCGGGTGCAAATCCTGCATCGTACAAATTGGCATCTCTACATCAGTGCTTCTCAGCCTTCCCTGCCTTAAGATGGGTGGACTTCAACTCCCAGAATTCCCTGGTGATAATCCATTCCTCTTGATGTGCATGCCTATGGGACGCCTGCTTACTCTCTTGTAATCCCTTCCTCTGCAATCTGTCTATCTCTAGGGAGATAGAAAATGGGCATGGCTGGCTGGGGAATTCTGGGAGTTGAAGTCCATCCATCTTAAAGCCTCCAAGGTGTATTTATTTGTTGAATTTATTTGCTGCCCGTCTCGTAAATTAACGATTCTGGGCGGATTGGTTGAGAAACGCTGCTCTCTGTTGTCCCTTAAAACCACTTAACATTTTGACAAATCAATAAACAGAGGGCGCCGTGGGTGAGAGAACCAGGCCCAGCTCTGGCCCAGGAAGCCTCGGGCGGTCACCTGGAGGCGGAAGGTCGAAGCGGATATGTCGGTCAAAGTGCATCGCCCCGTGGATCTGCCCGTCGCACTCCGCGCACAAGTGCAGGGGGCCGTGGTGGTTAAACTGCTCACATTTGGTGTGGTGACAGACCTGGAGAGGAGAGAAGATGGCGGCTGACGAATGACAATCCTCCCGGGGCAGCAGGGCGGGGTGGGGTGGGGGGGACACGACTTATTTTGAGACCATTTTCCAAATTCTGGGAGCTGAAGCCCAAAAGTCTCAAAGTTGCCAAGTTTGGAGACCTCTGGTATAGACTCGACAACGATTGTCCAGGGTGAAAAATGGTCGCCGGTCGCGGTTTTCAAGACCCACTTAAAACAACAGTTTTGACTAATTTAACGACTGCAGTGATTCACTTAGTAACTGTAGCAAGAAAGGTCGTAAAATGAGAAAGGGGAGAACCCGCTTAAGAAAGGTTTCACTTAGCAACAGAAATCTTGGGCTAAGTTGTGCTTGTAAGTCGAGGACTGCCTGCAAATAAAATAATATAATATAAAATATGCCAAAATCAAGATACAATTTTTGGCCCAGATTTTAATACATAAAGCAAAACAACACAAAATATAGCACAGCACAGCACAGCAGAACATAACATAACACAATAAAATGCAATATATTATATTATACATATGTGTGTGTGTGTATATATATTATAATATATATAATATACATATATAATATAGATATTATAATATATATGTGTTTTATATATATATATATATACACACACAGTTTACATATACATATAATGTAAAATTATATATACATATACACATACACACACACATATATAATTGATAAATAATGATTATAAATAATGATTATAAATAATAATTTATAAATAATAATGAATAAATAAAGAGAAGATACTGGTAGATTAGATAGAGATAGATAGATAGATAGATAGATAGATAGATGACAGATAGATGACAGATAGATAAGATAGAGTTAGAGAGATACACACACTAATAACATAACATACATTACATTACATTACATTACATTAGCATAAATGCAGGGCCAAAATACTTTGCCCAAATTTCTATGGAGATTCTCCGTCATCCAGGTCACAGTGAGCATCTTTGCCAACATTCCTCCATATTTTTTCTCCTCTTTCAAAATTCAGTTTTTCCCAGCCAATCCAGATCAGACAGCCTCAGCCCCTGATTTTAAAACTTAAAAAGACTCTCACACCCCCCCAAATGGAGAGCATTCATCCCTGGCACGCCTGTAAAATTTGAAACAAAATCGGAATTCTTGGTCGATCGCTCCAATTTTGATTTTTGTTTTGTTTTGGTTTTTCCCCCCCCAACCGGCTGCTTCCTTCGGAAAGAGATTTTTTTCCCAACCGGCCTGGGCAGAATTCCCAAATCCCATTCCAACAGAAAGGAAGAGGTGGGGAGGGCATGTCTGCTCTCTTTGGTTGCCAATAAAATCTGATTTCCCACCCCCTACTGCGCTTTTTTCTACCCAGTTGAGCAAAGGGGTGGACGGCACCCCAGCTCTCCAACTGGTCCAGACAACCTCCAGTGGGTGACTCTAGCTGCCTTCCTTCCTGCCAGCCTTGAATGACCCATTCTATCCCCCTCCTCATTTCAAACCCAATCCATGCAAAGGGGGGGGAGAAAAACCTGATTTGGGGGGAGGAGGGGGTTGAGATTCAGACAGAGGTGTTCAGGAGAAAGAGAGAGACGTTCTGCTTCCCAGCACCCCCAAAAACTCCCCCATCTGCTTTCTTGTGAGCCCTGGGTCGCCCCGGCCCAGCTGACCTGCTACCTTGCAAGGAAGCCCCCTCTCCACGACCCCCTACCCCTGCCCTTTCCCTGCTGGGGTGGAGGAGACCCCTGGCTCCCCAACCTGTGCAGACCGACGCTGCCTTCCTTCCTGCCTGCCAGCCATCTAACCCCCTCCCCGTTTCAAAACCGCATCCATGCAAAGTCCAGGTATTTATTTGACGGGGTTTTCAGAACAGAGACCCCCCCTCAGGACCCCCAAAAGTCCCCGATCTGCTTTCTTGCGAGCTTTGAATCGCTTCTCTCCAGCTAGCCCGCGTTTCCCCGACGCGACTGATCTTGGAAGACCCCCTTCCTCCTCTCCACGACCCCCGCAGGCCCTCCGACGCCCTTCCCCCCCCCCGGCTTTCAGCGCCGGCTCGGCTTTCGGCTCGGCTGGCAGGCCGCGGGCAGGCGAACAAAGGCCGGAGCAGGGGAGGCTGAAAGCCGCCGCGGCAGCCCCCAGACTCACCTGGCCGGCAAAGAAGCGGCGGCGCTTGGCAAGGCGCGCCCGGGCGCAGCGCTCTCGGATGAGACTGCAGCAGCTTTGGGGTGCCCGTGGCTTGGCTCAGCGGAAATTGGGGTGGGGTGGGAGGAGGAGACAGCCAGGGAAGGGCAGCCGGCAGCTGAGCCAGACGGATCTCCGCCTGGTGCCTGCCTGAGCTTGCAAGCCGTCCTGGCCGGGTGCCTTAATCGCACCCGGCCCTGCTGCGTTTTTACGCGCGGGCTGGCCGGCTGGTGTCTCTGGTGCTCCCCCAGCGGCCGGCTTGGGAAGCCCCCCTCCCCCTGGCTGGCAGGCAAAGGAGGGGCGAGGGGGGGCTGGAAGCTTGGCTCCAGAGCTTAGCAGGGATTTTAGCGGGGGGGGAGAAGGGGGAGAAGCTTCCGGGGGCAGCTGGAGAGGCGAGCCGGCCGTGGGGTGGCGCTGCGCAATCGTGCCAGCCGGAGCTGATGGAGGGGGGCGACCGTCTGGACTGTGCCCTTGCAAGCCAGGGCTGGGGTGGCAGGGTGGGTGGGAGGACGCAGAGCTGGAGAAAGCCAACCCCCGCCAGGGGTATTTTATCTCCCCCTCCTCTTCCCCAACAAGCGAGTCTCGCTTTGCGTTCACACAAACGTTGCCCAACGCGCCCGAGGACTTGGGCTTGGGCAGCGAGTGGAAAACTGGAGGTGGGAGTGGGGGGCTCGACCACAAGGCGGGGCATTGCAAGACACCCCCCCTCCCCGAACCAGGTTTGGGTGAAGCAGGAGGGGGGGCAGGGATGGAGAAATTCTCTCTTCTAAAGGTAGCTTTAAAGAGATATTTTAGTAGGGTTTTTTTAAAGATGGTTTTGGGGGTTCTTAGATATTGCTTAGGATTTTTTAAAAGAATGTATTTTGTAGATTTTTTTTAAAATATGTTTACAGGTTTCTTTAAAAGGCAGGTTTCAAATTCATTTGGAAAAGGGAGTTTTTGGGTTTCTTCAAAAAATACAGGCAGTGCTTGACTTACAATGGTTCATTTAGTGATGGTTCAAAGTTACGATGATGCTGACAAAAGGGACCCAGGCGACGGTGAATTATAGTTCCAGCCTCAGGCGTTAAAGGCGGCTGGGGGACATTGGGCCAATCAATCACCAGGAGACGGGGAGTTCTAGCTCCAGCCTCAGGTATCCCCATGGTCACGGGGTCAAAACCTGGACGCTTGGCAACTGGTTTCGTAGTTATGACGGTCATGGTGTCCCAAGGTCATGGGATCCGCTTCCCTGAACGACCTTAAACAACGGCAGCGATTATCTTAACAACCGGTGGCGAGAAAGGTTGCAAAGTAGGGCAAAGCAACGAGCATCTCTCAATGACGGGAATGTTGGGCTTTGTTGGGTTTGTGGTCGTAAGTCGAGGGCTAGCTGGGATTTAAGAAGCCCAGCCCTCTGGATCCGGGGAAGAGCCGGGATGAGTGTATCTGACCAGCTAATAAAAGCCCAGGACAGTGAGTCATGCAGAGACCCAGCAGGCACTCCCTGAAAAGCCTGTAGGAACATGCTCAGTCTGCACCGTAGTGCCTCTGTTGTTCTTTGTTGCCATGGCAACTTTCAAAGGGGGGGTGGAGGGGGCTGTAAAGCTCCATTTCGGAAACAGCTGTCAAGGGCTGAGATGCCAGCTTGAGATTTTCCCACAATGCTTTGCGCCTGGAGATACCCTGAGCTCTTGAGCACACAGCGCCACCTGTGGGTGCCGGGAGGGAAAGGCAGTTCTTACATCATCAAGGAGAGCTCGGCCGTGGAAAGGTGCCCTGAAGGTGTCATCCTGCAGTGATGTGACGGACAGGCCTTGGGGGAGAGAGGAGGAGAGACGTGGCCAACGGGACAGTCTGATAAAGAGTCAGAGGAGCCCAGGGCGGGATAATGGAAGGGGCGAGAAATTCAGAAGAGACCCTCCCTAGTTTCTCAGGCTGTAAAGGAGACGGTGGGAGAATTGTACTTTCAGACTGGCAAAGATCTTTGCAGTAAGCGGGAAAGACCTTGGGAGACCAGGAAAAGAGACTTAGACAAGGGAAGGGTCAGATAAGAGTCAGCTGAGCCCATAGCTGCATAACGGGTGGGAAAAGAGACTCAGAAGAGACCCTCCCTAGTTTCTCAGGCTGTAAAAGAGACCGCGGGAGAATTGTACTTTCAGGCTTGCAAAGTCCTTGTCGTGGTCCGTGGGAAAGACCTTTGGGAGCAGGGAAAAGAGACCCAGCCACGTTACCCACTTCACAGTGGCCACGATTCACTTAACAACCGTGGCAAGCAAGGTCATAAAATGGGGCGAAGTTCGCCTAACAAACTCTTTCACTTAGCAGCAGAAACGTTGGGCTCCCTTGCAGTCCTCCCGTCGCTGAACAAAAGGCCGTAAACCCAGGAGAACCTTCCCTTCAGCCGAAGGCCCCTCAGGGGGGAATCCTTCCACGGGCAACCCACAAAGCACAGATCGGAAGGGAGTATAAACCTCATTCATGAACAATTTGCAAATAATCCGTCATTCACACATAAATGCCAATGAATAAAAGGGGAGGGACGGGGAAATTATGAGCTGCTGAAGCAGTGTTTTAAAACAGGAGGGAAAAACAGCTTTTGCCCTCAGAAGTAGCGGGAGCTTCATCACTGGAAGCTTTCAAGAAGAGGCTGGACTGTCAGAAATGGTCTCCCGCTTGGGCAGGGGGTTGGACTAGATGGCCCACAAGGTCCCTTCCAACTCTTAATCTAATCTAAGACGATTAAAGGCCTAGAGACTAAAACTTATGAAGAATGGCTGCAGGTCTGGCTAGTCTAGAGAAAATAAGGACTGGGGGAGGGGGGATGTGATAGCGGAGTTCCAATATTGAACAGATGAACAGAGTCAAAAGGGTCCTTGTGGGTCATCTAGCCCAACCCCTGCCCAGGAGGGAGACCCTCCCCCATTTCTGACAGGTGGCAGTTCAGTCCTTTCTTGAAAGCTGCTAGTGATGAAGCTCCCACAACTTAAGAAGAAGAAGGGTAGGTGGAGGCTGTCAGCCTATTTTTCCAAAGCATCAGAACGCAAGACAAGAAACAGCGGATGGAAGCTAATCAAGCAAGCTAGAATTAAAGAGGAATTTCCTAACAGGGAGGACAGTTAACCCGTGGAACTGCTTGCCACCAGAAACTGTGGGTGCTCCATCACTGGAGGCTTTTAAGAAAAAAAACGGACAGCCCCACCTGTCTGAAATAGGGATAGGGTCTCCTGCTTGAGCAGGGCTGGACTAGATGACCTCCAAGGTCCCTTGTAGTCTATGAAACGGCCTAGGTCTCCTGCTTGAGCAGGGGGCTGGACTAGATGACCTCCAAGGTCCCTTGTAGTCCTATGAAACGGCCTAGGGTTTCCTGCTTGAGCAGGGGGCTGGACTAGATGACCTCCGAGGTCCCTTCCAGCTCTGTTCTGATCCTGATTCAGCAGTGAGGTCTGGAGTGGACTTAAAAGCATTCTCCCCCCCCCTCACAAAATATTTTTTTTTAAGAAAAGCAACCCCCCGAGCACCACCACCAAAACAAGACTTGAGCTGACTCTTCATGCAGAGTAGAATAAAATGCAGTTTTTATTACGGGAACTGGGCCGTCCGACGAAAGCCAAGACAGAGACAGTCTCTCCCATGGCTAATTTGCCACCAGACACACAAATTACGATCTGGCGGCAGCATCCGGCAGGAAAATGGTGGGCATCAGCGGCTGCGCCTGGGCCTGGCCGAGGGAAAGGCCTGGCGTGCGGCCAATTCACACATTACGAGAGGGCCGACCCGGGTCGGAACTCTGCATTTTGGCAGGAGTCCTGCAGGCAAGCCCTGGTTTGTGTGTGTGTGTGTGTGTGTGTGTGTTTGCCGCTTTTGTGGAATGCTTAGCACACCGCCACGTCCCTTAGGAGAGAGCCAGATGGGCTCTCCTGGCTGGGGAGGATGGGCAAGGTGGTCCAGAAAAAATCAGCCGAAGGAATGGAGCTGGGAACCGCTCAACCCCTGCAAGGATCGGCAAACGGCGAGGAGGGATGGTCGTAAAACGGGGGGGGGGGAAAGCTCATAACTTAACAAAGGCTTCGCTTTAGCAGCGTAAATTTGGGGCTCGGTCATAATCCGAGAGCCGCCTGTAATTCCTGTTTGGCCAGCTGAGTTCTTCCACGCTGCAAACTGGAAATATTCCATGTTTGAATTTTGGGGTGGAGGGGGGTGTTTAGAAGCGGCATGATAGCATCTTCCAGCATTTGAGGGGTTCCCCTTGTTCTCCAAAGCCCCTGAAGGCAGGACAAGAGAAGCAACCTGGAATTAAAGAGGAATTTCCTGGGCAGTCAGGACAATTAACCCGTGGGACTGCTTGCCACCAGAAATTGTGAACGCTCCATCCCTGGAGGCTTTTAAGGGGAGACTAGACAGCCATTTGTCTGGAATCCTTCCAACTCTTGTTATTCTGTATTCTGCAGTCGCTGACTTTCTGGTAAGCACTCGGGTTTAGAACAGGCCAGGAACGATCCCAAAGCCCATGGGGCACTGCTGGTGGGCAGGGGAATTACCTTGACGGCCCTCTGGTTCTCGGCACAGCTGGGGTTTTGGCACTGGGGGACGGTCTCTTCCGCTACGGCTTCTTCTTCTTCTTCATCTGGAATTAAAAAGAGGAGAGGAAGACACAGGTGAATCGGTGTGAGACGGTTGGTCTCCACAGACCCAGGGAGCCCTCAACTTATGGCCACAATTAAGCCCCAAATTTCTGTTGCTAAGTGAGACCGTTAAATTGAGTTTTGCTCCATTTTGCAAGAGAAAGAGAAAAAAGGTGAGAAAGAAAGAATAGAATAGGAATATAGAATAGAATAGAATAGAATAGAATAGAATAGAATAGATAAGGAATAGATAAGGATATATAGAAATAGAATAGAATAGATAAGGAATGGGAATGGGAATAGAATTAGAATAGAATAGAATAGTCGAATCGAATAAGGAATAGAATCAGGTAGAATCAGGAATAGAATAGAATAGAACAGATATAGGAATAGACCGGAATCAATAGGTAGATCAGATAGTCAGGTCAGATCCGAACCAGATCCAGATCAGGTCAGAAAAAGGACATCAGATCAGGTCGAGACAAAGAGAGATCAGAGAGAGAAGGACTTTCAAGAGACGAGAGGTCAAGAGGAGGGAGAGAGAGATGGGCTGCAGCTTCCAATTTTCTGGCCCCCTCCCACCTCCAGACAAAGGCCCCTCTGTCTCCTTGTCTATCTTCAAGCACTTAGTGACAGCTTCGCTATTGGCCAAACGGCCGAAAAGTTGCAAGACTGGGATAAACTGGGGGGACAGTAGCGGGAGGGGGAAAAGACCCCTAAATTGTAGCAAACAATGTGCGTGTGTGCGTGTGTGTGTGTGGCTTCTCAGTATTGTGGATTTTTGTAAAAAAAAAGAAAACGTCACTGAGGTCATCTAGTCCAGCCCCGTCAGGATACGGGTCAAAGTGTTCAAATGCAGCTGCACCCACTGGGCATAAAACAGAAGCAGGAATCAGATAGGGCGACTTTGCACTTGTACTGAGCGGGGTGAGGTGGGGGAAAGCTAAGATAATTCAGTTTTTTTCAACAGACAAAGGCCGGGGTTTTTTGGCTTTTTTTTTAAGTGAAAAAAGTACTTTTTCTGTCCCGTTGCAGAAATAAGGATGTGAAAATGTCACTCCCGGCTCAGTTTCCTCAGAGGTGGTCAATTTCATCAAATCGGTTTCCCCAAGCTTGTTTTACAGAGGTGAGTCAATTTCACCATCTTGTCCTATCAGGTTTTGCAATTCCAGGTGTATACAGGTGCTCCTTGACTTACAACCATTGCTTTCTCGCTTACCTGGTTCTCTTGCCTAAGGTGGGACTAGAATTCCCAGTCTCCTGGTCAATCAGCAAAGTCCCCCAGCCGATTTTATGCCTAAGGCAGGACTACAACTCCCAATCTCCTGGTGATTGGCTCAAAGTCACCCAGCTGGCTTTCATGCCTAAGGCGGAACTAGAACTCCCAATCTCCTGGTGACTGGCCCAAAGTCCCCCAGCTGACTTTCATGGGTAAGGCGGGATTAGAACTCCCCGTCTCCTGGTGATTGGTCCAAAGTCACCCAGCTGATTTCATGCCTAAAGCGGAACTAGAACTCCCCGTCTCCCGGTTTATAGCCTAGTTTCAGACCAGCTGCAGGAAATGCATTATTAAGTCAGCCCAGGACCACCAGTACGGCTGGTCGTAAGTCGAGGACGCCCTGCCCAAACCCCGCGGACGAAACACTTTCTTCCTCTCACAACTGCTTGTCAAAAAACCAGAATCTCTATCAAGGGTTCGCATTTTCAACCCTCCCACAGCCCGGATCGCATAACTACTGCCATTATGCCTTCCTCGGAGGAGGAGAATATAATTTTGCAAAACAGAATCGGCCTCCCAGCTGGGCTGAAATGCACCGGGGGTGGGGGGTGTCCCGTCCTTTTCATCTTCTCTCCCCCTGCTTCCGACGCACAGACCCCAGCAACAAAAGAGGTTTTGTGATGCCAGCATCTGGAGCAGAGCACCCAACGTGTAGCGAAATTCTACAGAATGGGGAGGTGCCTCAGGTCATCTAGACCGACCCCCGCACCCTGCTTGGGCTGGAGAGCCTATCCCGAGAGAAGCGTTTCGCACTCTCCCATTGGTCAGCCCGAGAGAGAGGGGAGGGAAGGAGGCCAGCCATTGGTTTAGGACAGCCTCAAGCAAGGTATAGGGCGAACCCCTGCAACATTCCCCTTGGAAATGCAGCCATCTTGACTTTTTTGACCTCTTCCCCCCCGGCAAGGATGTTCTGATTAGAGCTCGAACCGGAAATATTCTTATTAGGAATAATTAAGGGAAAATTGAGCAAGGTCATCTGATACATCATTACACGTATCATAACTACGGTGAGAACAGCCTTCGCACAGGGATGGAAGAAGGAAAAGATACCACCTGAAGAAGACTTGACACAAAAAATAACGGATTGTGCAGAACTGGATGAATTCACAATGGAATTAAGAGGCAAAGATGATTCGGACTATTATGTGCTTTGGGATAGGTGGTACAAATGGGTGGAGGATAGAAACAAGAGCTGATGTTTATGTATGAAAGGAGATATATGTATTAATAATGACATGAACACTGTTAATGTGAATAGAGATTTGTATTTTTGCTTTTAAAAAATAAAAATATTTAATCACGCACACACAAAAAAAGGATGTTCCAATCACACACGGAGCCTCTTTCCAAACCCTGCAAGAATCAGACCATCGTGCACACGTGCACACACACACACACACAAAGCGTGTGCAATTCTTACAATGAATAAGCTTACTCTTCTCGCACTGCCGGTAGTCCTAGACTTAACAATAGTCCGTTTAGTGACCGTTCAAAGTTGCAAAAGGGACCCAGGGCTGTTTTTCCACGCTTACCATGGCACCCCCGTGGTCAGGCGACACGCGTGGCAACGGACTGAAGTCCGCCGGGGCACTTTGTTTTCAACCCCGCTGTTAACTTCGAACGGTCCCTAAAGGAAATGGTTGTAATGCAAGGACAATCTGTACTTCCCTCACTCCCCTCCAACCTTTTGCAAGAACAGCGGGAAGCCAGCCAGTCTCTAGGAGGCTGGAGGTTCTGAAGAAGAGCCCGCAAAGCCATTCGCCCGGAATGGCGTAGTAGGGCCTCCTGCTTGAGGCAGGGGGGTTGGGCTAGATGACCCCCCAAGGTCTCACCCTACTCTGTTATTTTGCAATCGTAGATCAATTAACCAGTGGAAGGGTTTTGCATGCAGAAGTTGTGGGTGCTTCATCACTGGAGGCTTTTAAGGAGAGACTGGACAGCCATTGGCCTGGAATGGCCTAGGGTCTCCTGCTTGAGCCGGGGGTCAGACTAGAAGACCTCCGAGGTCCCTTCCAGCTCTTTTCCCATTGACTGACTGATTGAAATGGCCTAGGGTCTCCTGCTTGAGCAGGGGGCTGGACTAGAAGACCTCTGAGGTCCCCGATTCTGCAAGACCGTCCAATTCTCCGCCTGACTTACCCTCCAGATCCTGGGCAATGTTGAGCGTCGAACTCCAGGAGAATTTCTCCACCATGCCGGCCTCCGGGTCCATCCAATCGGGGGGCAGAGCCTCCAGCTCATAAGCCCCCCTCTTCTTCCAGTAGAGGAACATCTCGGAGCCCCGGGAAAGGGAAGGCGGCTCCGACTTTATCCCGAGTTTGTTCTCTCCTTCGCGATCGTCCGAAGCGGCTTTTTTGCTAACCGCTTAGGTGGGTCGCACCCCCAACCCGAGACACCCCCTCTTGTATCCCCAAAGGAGCCTTTTTGGGGAGGGGGTTACAAGGAGCCCCTTCTTCAGCCCCTGAAAGCCGGCGTTTTCTGGGAAACCGAGTGGGGTTGAAACCCAGCAATGTTCGTCAACTTGGCCTGGACAAAGAGCCTTTTTCTTTCGCCTCCTACGGACACCGTCCGTCCTTCATGAAAGGGAACTCAAGCCCGAGACAAGATGGACAGACGGAGGGCGGGGGTGGAGAGGCGGGGGTCTTGGAGACAGACCGGATGGTGAAGGCCTGATCCCCCCTCCCCACTGTCCGAGGAGAGGCGAGGGCAAGCCACGTTCCTTTGATGGGGGCTTGCATGACAAGCCAACAAGGGCTGGCTTCCCCAGCTTGCAAAAAAAGTAGACCAATTAAGCCAGCATGCAAGCCAGCATATAAAAGTAGATTAAGCCAGCATGCAAGCCAGCATATAAAGTAGATTAAGCCAGCATATCAACCAACATACGAAAGTAGATAAAGCCAGCATGCAACCCAGCATATAAAAGTAGATAAAGCCAGCACACAAGCCAGCATACAAAGGTAGATACATTAAGCCAGCATACAAACTTAAGAACCCTGGGCAAATCAGAAAATGGCAGTCCTCGACTTACGACCACGCTGGGCAGCAGGATGGCCACGCTGCTAAACACTGACAGCTAAATGCATTGTTGGGGATTGTACGCCGGTTTTTGCTGTGGTGGTGAAGTGAGTCACGTGGCTGTTAAGTGAATTCGGCTTCTCCACTGACAGAAGGTGGCCAAAGGGGATCACATGACACCCCCCCTCCCCGGGGACACACTTGTGACCGTCATAAACGTGAGTCAGGGGTCAAGCATCCGAATCTTGATTGCGTGTCCATGTGGATTCTACAACGGTAGTTAAGTGGGAAAAACCGGTCCCAAGTCCCTTGTTTTGTAACTTGGAACCGTCACTAAATGAACTGTCATACATTGAGGATTACCTGTGCATCTTAAATTATATTTTAATGGTTGGGGAAACCAGCCTGGGTGTTCCTTGATTGTGTGATTCCCTTCGACAACTCGATCCACCCCTAGCAAATTTCCCTTCCGGCTTCACCCCAGTTTACACCTGACCTCGCTCGAGACGTGCTGTATGTCGGAGGCAGCCGGCAGCCGTCCGTGAAATGGAGAGATTTTGGAATCAGCCTGGTGGAAAAAATCAGAGCGGACGCTCGCTGAATTCTGGCCATTGTGGCGTTTGCTCCCCTGCACCATCAAACCGGAGGAATTTCAGCTGGTGGACAGAGAAGGACGGGATAAATAGCTCCGGGTCAGTTAAAAGGCGCCCCTTTGTCCGATGACGGAGGGAATAAAAGGGATTGTCCATTAAACAAACACCCAGCGTGGCGCTATTGTCCCGGGCATCGTACACCGAACCCCACCACCTTGTGGGCCTCCTTCCACGAGCACAATTTTAGCAGCCGATCGCACAAGGGGCGGGCTCGGAAAAAAATGTGCAAAACAAAGGGGGGGAACTCACTTAACAAACGGCTCGCTTTCGCACAAATGTGGAAAAACCCCAACACCCCCAGTGAGGGATTAGTCCAACAAAATATAATGGAATGTGCTGAAATGGATATGCTCACGTTAAAAACGAAAGAGAAAGAGGACTCCTGAGTATTATTTAATGGTATGAATGGATAGCGAATAAATATAAGAATTAAGATGTGAAGATGAACTGTGACCTTAAGAAAATAATTTGTAAATATGTAAATATATGTAAGAATATAAGATATTCTTACATTAAGGGCCTTGGTGGTGCAGGCTGTTAATAGCCCAGCACTTAAGTTCCAGCTGCCTGCAATTAGTGCAGGCTCAAATCCCACCAGGCCCAAGGTTGACTCAGCCTTCCATCCTCTCGGGGTAGGTAAATTGAGGACCCAAGATTGTTGGGGGCAATAAGCTGACATTGTAAAAATGCCGCTCAGTAATAAGCAGGCATATACAAGGGAATGAAGGCTATTGCTGAGCGTATTGGGTTGTATCCCAAAAATTGTAAGCCGCCCTGAGTCTCCGGAGAAGGGCGGGATATAAATATGAATTTTAAAAAAAAGAATCAATTTACTGACAAAGATAATGATTATTGATAGTTGTATATTAAATGTATTAAGACTTATAAGTTCACAATATTTGTAGATGTCAAAACGCTGTTGAAAAGGTGATTATGATTTGAGTTGTATTGGTGGAAAACACAATAAAAATCTATTTAAAAAACAACAACAAATGGTTCGCTTCAAAAGAAATTTGTGGCTCTGTTGCGGTCAGAAGTCAAGGACTTTGTCGGTAACTAGGGGGTGTAAGATGTCTATGTGTATTTGTGTCCTTTTTATGTATATTTTTTAAATCTCTCGCTTCTGTAAAAAGCTTTTTTCGGAGTTTTGTGTTTTAATAGAAAAAAATAAAATAAAAGATTTTCACTCTTGATTTCACAGCCTTCCAAAGCCGATGTGGACAGCCAAATACCCACCAGGTTTGTACAAAATGTGTTTTAATTTGAACATCGCGGTTGAAAGAAAAAAAAGGAAGAAAAGGTAATCGGACAAGGGAGGGACGCGAATTTCGCCGAGGGAAGGCACCACACCGGCCGAAAGCAGAAAGGGTTCCCAGAGACCAATCCTCCCGGAGGAGGAGGAGGAGTTCACGGGCAACGATGCTCTCTCCTCTGAAGATGCTTCTTAATTTTTAATTTCCCAGCACCGGAGACGTCGTAGTTGTAATCCGAGGTGACGTATGGGATCTCCCCATCGGTCCTGGCCTGGAAACAGAGAAAGGAGGCATGGAGAGAATGGAGCAGACGCTGTTAGGGGACACTCGCCCTTAAGGAGATGCTTCTGAAAATCCAGAGATGGGAGCATCAAACACTGCTTTGGAGCCTTGGAGAACCATTTTATCTGGCAGGGAAGGGGTGCTGTGTGGGCTGCTTGTCCCCCAAGGCTACTGACCATCTCAATGCAATGATCTGTAAGAATGGAGATTAATCAAGGAGAGAAGCAACCTAGAATTTAGGAGAGACATCCTAACAGGGAGAACAATTAACCTGTGGAACTGCTTGCCACCAGAAGTTGTGGCTGCTCCAACACTGGAGGTTTTTCAGAAGAGACTGGTCCGCCATTTATCTGGAATGGTATGGGGTCTCCTGCTTGAGCAGGGGGCTGGACTAGAAGACCTCTGAGGTCCCTTCCAGCTCTGTGATTCTAGGTTCTGAGATAGATAAGATACATGACAGACAGAGGGATGGATGGATGGATGGATGGATGGATGGATGGAATGGCTTGCTACCAGAAGTTTTGGGTGCTCCATCCCTAAAGGCTTTCAACAAGAGATCGGACAGCCATTTATCCAGAATGGTAGAGGGTTGGACTAGATGACCTTGGAGGCCCCTTCTGGCCCTCAGATTCTGATTCTTAGATAAATAAGATACATGACAGAAAGACGGGCGGATGGACGGACGGACGGACGGAAGGGCCTCCAGAACTTGTGAGTGCTCCATCATTGGGGGTTTTCAAGAAAAGATTGGACAACCATTTGACCTGGAAGATATAAGGTTTCCTCCTCGAGTGTGGGGTTAGACTAGAGGATCTCCAATGTCCCTTCAAACTCTATTGTTAACAACAGAACATGGTAGCAGCCTTCCAGTATTTGAGGGGCTGCTGCCCCAAAGCCCCTGAAGGCAGGACAAGAAACAATGGATGGAAACTTCTCAAGGAGAGAAGCAACTTGGAATGAAGGAGAAACTCCCTGACAAAACCGCTTAATGGCCGTTTGATTCACTTAACGACCAGAGTGATTTGTTTAACTGCCGCGCGGGAAAAGGTCATAAAATTGGGCGCAGCTCTCTTAACCACCTCTTTGCTCAGCAATGGAAATTATGACCGCGGTTTTTTTTTGTTCCCGAGAAGCACAAACTGGCACCGCACGAGATGCCTTCTGCTCCTCATACGGGATCGTGTGCTAAGACCGCACACCCCCCATTCAAGCCTCCTCCTGAATTTATCCTCAATATTGGGGAGCCGTGCCCCTTTTGTAAAGGGGAGTACCCCCTTGCTTTGATCTTCTGTGCGGCTGCACGTTGGGTGCTTTGAGCTCAAACCCCGCCAGCCAGCCGGCCAAGGAGCAGCGTCCCACCGTGCGTAACGAAAGTGCAGCGAGAGGGATCAAAAGAGATCAGCAACAGCGAGAGGGATTAAAAGAGATCAGCCCTTTGACATTTACCTAAGCGGTTCAGAGTCCACTTACTTGGTTCAGAAAGATGCAATTGGGGATAGCTATGTTGCCAATCAACAAGCAATTCACGGCGTAAGTTCTCCGGAGCCAACGGCGTCAGGATGTAGTAAAGCTTGTTGGCCATGTCCACCCCACGGACAATTCCTGTTTTGAAAAGAAATCAAAATTTTGGCTTTCGACCTCTGGTTATTCAGCAAAGGATGCAGTTAGATCCAAAACAGATCTTTTAAAAAAAACAGAAATTGTCCCAACTATGGAGATTTTAAGACTGAATTATTATAAGTTATTCATATTAAATGTGAATGATATAAGGTTTGTGGCTGGCTGGGGGATTCTGGGAGTTGAAGTCCACAAGCCTTAAAAGTTCTCAAGGTTGGACCCCTCTGGTCTATAGGGAAAAAAAATCAGGATTTAAGGCAGGAAGTTGGCAGGCCAAATGTTCAGTGGAGAAACGTTATCTGGGAAGTGGACAGAGCCACAACATTGTGAGAGAATAGATTGTGCATTCTTACCTTTTCGTTTTTATTTATCTGGATATTTCCCATTTCTGAAAGCTCTTTAACAGATAACAGATAATCAGAGTTGGACTGCCATTTGTCAGAAATGGTGTAGGGTCTCCCGCTTGGGCGGGGGGGTTGGACTAGATGACCTACAAGGTCCCCTCCAACTCTGATTATCTGTTATCTGTCACCCTTGACCCTGGTTTTCCCACACCCCCTGGGTGTGTCATAAATCATATTCTCCAACGAGACCCATGCATAGCCAAGAGTCATCAATCATGCTCTCCACTTAGATATTTGCCAGGCAGAAACTTCAGTCACCTAGTTATCTTTGAAAAACTATTTATGGAATGCGCTTTTGGTTTCCAAGCTGCCACACTGCTCCCTCCTCCCTTTCTGTTGACAACTCTAAAAAAAACCCATAGAAATGTTTGATGAGTTGACACCTTCTGCTGCAGCCCCCCCCGTGAGTAAAACAGCTATGGCGCGGCCATACAATGTGCCCTGCAAATCAGCTGAGCTGCAAAACTCGGAAACCAAGGGCAGACTAGGGCAGGGCAGGGGGCCAAACGATCCCCGGTTCGAATCCCACCCCTTGCAACCAGCCCCCGCTTACCGAAGCCCAGGCAGTCGCAGAGGGGAGTCTGAGACAACACCACCACCGGCCCCTCTGCTTTACACGGGACCCGATCCGGCAGGTGACACAGGCCGACCCAGCTGGCGTTCAGGGAGCACAAGATGTGGGTGGGGCCACGTCCACGTGGGTCACCTTGAGGGCAACGGCGCTGAAGGGCACCTGGGAGAGGAAACGGGGCGGGGAGGAATGACACAATTCGGTATTTTTTGTCTGGGTGACGGGCGAATATACATCATCGAGCCGTGGCCAAACTAGTATCTGAATTTAGGGTAGGAAGGGGAAGCACGAGGGAGGGAGATCCTCAGGTGTTCAGGAAGTCCCTCAAGCGGCAGAAATGGAGGAGGAGGATTTAATTTTAGGGAGATGTTAACCAGGTAAAGGAAATTGCACAGGGATATTGATAAAGAGAGAGTATTTGTAGCTCAGGGTTGACTGTGGTTCTCTGGGTGCTCTGGACTTGGTGGGTTCTTCCAGTACATGACCCAAGTAGGGAATGTCATCAGTGCTAGAAGGAAAAGGATTACAGAAAAAGGAGGAAGGAAGGAAAGAAGGAGGAGAAGGAAGGAGGAAGGATGGATGGAGTGGAAGAAAGGAAAAGGAGTCGGAATGGGAGAAAGAAAGAAATGGCTGTGAGGTCTTTGTTATTCTCTGAGCTTGGCTGTTTCTAGCAGGTGTTCACGAGCTAGGTATATCCCAGGGCTAGAAGGGAGGGAGGTTTGTGGAGAAGGAGAAAAACAGGGAAGAAGGAAAAAAAGAAAGGAAAAGAGGAAGAGGAAGAGGAAAAAAGGAAAAAAAGGAAAAAGGGAGGAAGAGGACTGTGGGTTCCTTGTGCTCTCTAAGCGCGATCGTTTCCTTGCAGGCGTTTCATGACCCAACTAAGTTACATCATCAGTGCTGCACTATATGGGCAGCGACAGCTAAATAAGCACTTTCTCTCTCTCCTGGGATTAAAACATTGCAGGAGCCACCTGGAATCCTTTGCTCAGGTTAACGCAGGGAGGCTCCATTCCCTCCACCTGCCCCTTCTCCCCAGGTAGGGCCTCACCTGATAGGGCACCAGGCTGGGCAGGGGGACCACTGGCTCCAGGCTGGGGGGCTGCAGCTGGCCCAGGTAGCCCACCATAGTGACGCTCCTCAGGGTACTGCTGTGCGCTCGCCTGCAAGGACCGAAGCGGAGGTACATCAACGACAGGGGTCCTCGACTTACGATGAAGTTTCTGTCGCTAAGTGAGACACCCGTTTAGGGTTGAGTTGGGCCTCCTTTTACGACCTTTCTCCCATCGTTATTCCGTTGTTCAGTGAACCCGGCTTCTCCCGTTGACTTGGCCCCGCCCGGTGGTCGCAAAAAATGGGGAATCACGTCACTCCGGGACGCTGCGACGTCGTAAATGTGAGTCGTTTGTGCCAAGCATCCAAATCTGGATCGTGTGACCACCGGGATGCTGTGACGGTCGTTAAGCGTGCGACACAGTCCTACATCGCTAAACGGACGGTCGTAAGCCGAGGAGCGCCTGCTATCAGTTTGCCCGAGATGTGCGGGAGGGTAGAAGCCGAAATGCTTCTCGACCTCATAGGAGCAGTGAGACAATGACAGGGAGTCCTCTTCTTATGACCGCAACAGGAAGCGCCTTTCCCCTTGTCGTTAAGTGTGAAAAATGGTTCATAAAGTCACTTTTTCCCACCCAGCCCCAAAGGACTGTTTTTCTCACACTTAACGACACTGGGAATCCTGGTCCCCGTTTGCTTTTTTGGTCACTGAACGAACGGCTGTAAGTGGAGGACCTTCCACCCTATAAATTTAATCAAGAAAATAGCAGGCGACAAAAAGGGCAGCCGGGAAAAAAAACCCCTATTTATAATCCGAACTCTTTTCTTTTTCATTTCTCCTCTCTCCTGCTTCCGGGACTCCGGCGCCCGGAAAGTTTGCCTGGACACACAGCAACTGATGGCCAGGCTGTGGAGCATGGGTGCCTTGCCAGCGTCCGCCGGGGTGCTTCCTTTTGAGGGAGGGCTTCCCCCGGGTGTGCAGGCCGGCGGTGGCACGGATGTAGTCGGCAGAGAGCAGAGGCAGCTCTTTGAAATCCTCGGCGCTCAGCTGGACGACGTGGGTAGGCGACAGCAAGCGGATGACGTCGATGAGGAGCAGCAAGCCGGCCCCTGGGAGACGGGGAGACAGGGGGAGGACCAGAGTGAGATGGAAACCAGGGGTCGCCCACCACGAGGGTCTTGCTTGGTGAAGGCCCATCTCCTGTCTCTGAGCTAGGTGGTTTTCTCGCAGACGTTTCATGACCCATCTAGGGAATGTCATCAGTGCTAGTAATGTTACTGATTACTGTCCCTATTACTGCAGCACTGTTGATGTTACCTAGACGGGTCATGAAACGTCTATAAGAAAACCACCAAGCTCGGACAGCACCAAGGACCGCACATAGCCTGGCTTCTTCCCCACCTCCTCTTTGCAAGCCCCATTCTCTCCTAGCAGGGATGATGTAACCTAGCTGGGTCATGGAAACGTCTGCAAGGAAGCCACCCAGCCCAGGAGAGCACCGAGGACCCTGGGGTTGAGCCCCAAACTAGAAAGATCCCCTTCCATGGGAAATGCTTTCATGTCAGCGTCTCCTACAGAAAGCGGGAATGTCAAGGCAAGCAAGCGAGAACCCATCATCCCCTGCCACCGAATGGTAACAATACGAAGTCATTCTCTCTCTCGCTGCCCTGAAAACCAACCACGTATTCTTGTTTCAAACCCTAAGTTCAAATCCTCTGGAGCTATTATAATATCTCAACCTGTGCCCAGCAGGTCATGGCTTGCCGAGGGATAGAAGACCCCTCCCCACTGTTAAAAAAGACAGAGGTGGGAAGGGGAGCCCAGAAGGAGGAGGAGGAAGAAGAGGAAGAAGAATGGCCACCCCCTACCTTTCACCCATCCCATGGTGTTGATCAGCAGAGGGACGTCTCTCTCGTAGCCCCGCAAGACGTATTTCAGCGTGTCGAGGTACCGCTCCGTGTCGTGCTCGCACGAGATGTCCCCGTAGAAGGCCATTTTGCGAGGGGGCCGCTGGTGGGCGAACGGCGGGCCTGAAAATCACAGCAGTCCGAGGGTTAATTCCATATATTTCAGGGCCGGCAGGGAAGGTAGACTCGAGACAAACCCCTCCTGGTTTTGTTTTTAAAATTCCCATCGAGGGTTTTGTGCAGGTAAGTGCTCGGCTGAACAGCCGCGATTGAGGCCCAGGGCTTTTGTTGCTAAGCGAGGCTGTGGTTGAACCTCGCCCCGTTTTATGACTTTTCAGTGGAACAAAAGCAGTTGTTAAGTGAATCCAGCAGTCGGTTAAACCAACCTGCGTTGATTTGGCTGGTCGGAAGGCAGCTGGGAGATGGTGGCTAAACAAGGGCAGTGATTTGCTTAAGTTGTGTGGTACAAAAGATTGTAAAATCAGGTGAAATTTATGTATCATCTCTGTCTCTCTCTCTCTCTCTCTCTCTCTCTCTTGTTCTTTCTCTTTCTCTGTCTCTATTTCTCTCTGTCTCTCTCTTGTCTCTCTCTCTCTCTTTCTGTCTGTCTCTCTTTCTCTCTGTCTCCTTGTGTCTGTCTCTATTTCTCTCTCTCTTTCTGCCTGTCTGTCTCTCTCGTTCTCTTTCTGTCTCTTTGTATCCCTATTTCTCTCTGTCTCTCTCTCTCTTCTGTCTGTCTCTCTTTCTCTCCTTAACTGTCTTCCCCCCTCCCTTAATAACCAACTTGCTTAGCAACAGAAATTCTGGATCCCACTGTGGTCTTAAGTCGAGAACTATCTGCAGACGGCCGTGGGGTGATTTATTTTGTTCCTCGTTTTTTCCTCTACTGCTCATCCTCCTAATGTGAAAAGTTCCTCAGTCTGTTTTTTTCAAAACTGGGGTTTTTATTTTAAAGTTTTTTTTTTAAAAAAAATTCTGCAAGGCACCTACCCAAAAGGGGTTCCCGCACGTTGACCAGGGAAATGCACCCCGGTGGGTTGAACTCCGGCTGCCCCAAATCGCATTCCAAGTATTCGAGGCAGGGAAGGCTGGAATTTAAAAGGAGAGAAAAACAGTGAAGAAAAAAACAAAATGCAAAACAACAGACCGAGCTTAAGGGAGGCAGAGGGAAGGGGGGGGGAAACACCCCACTTACCGGTTTAGTAAAAGATTCATCAGGTATCTGTTAAACGTGGACTTTCCAATGCTTTTCGGGCCACAAACTAAGATAACTGGGCAGCCTTCGTCTTCCACTAAAAAAGCAAGCAAAGAAAGCTGGATGAGATGAGATTTGGGGGGGTGAAGATTCAAGAATTCAGCACGGGAAGGGAATTCAGAGCACGGGGAGTCCTCAGTTTACGACTGCAACCAGGGAATGCACCAACAGGAGTTGGAAGTCAATGTTTTCCCCCCTTTCCTCTGCACGTTTCTCCTCCTTCCCTCTTTCGCTCCCGTTTTCCTCTTTATTTTCTTTTGTGTTTCTACATTCTGCTCAATTAATAAGCAATATTTGACCAGAAGTCACTGCCCTTCAAAAGAAAGATCTGCTCCTAAAGGCAACCCCCCGCTGTCCCTGAGCTACCCACCCTGGCAAGCGTGGATCAGCTCCCCGACGGCCGAATGCATGCTTTGGGATACCAGCAGGCCGCTGCTGGGCTCCAGCCGCCCAAGGCCTGCAGACACCAGCACTGCATCCTCTGGGATGGAAGGAGGAGCATCTTGTTTCTAGAAGGGGAAAGAGAGGAGGGGGATTAGCCAAAAGGGACCTTGTGGGGGGCGGGGGAGGTGAAAGGGGCTGAGAGGCAAAAATCGGAGGAAGGCATGCTGTGGTTTCGCTCTTCTGCACAGAGCAATGGTCACTCCAGACACAATATGTTTCTTTTCTTTTTCCTTTCCTTCATTCAGAATGCCTTTATACCTTTATGGTCATTGCGTTCCACGAATACAATGACATTTGAAAGCTGCTCCAGCTCAGGGCCCCAAACACATCATAATCACACTACAGAGTATTTAAAAATAATAATAATAATAATAATAATAATAATAATAATAATCCTAGTCTAAAACCCTTCCTTCCTTCCTTCCCTTTCTTCCTTCCCTTCCCTTCCCTGTTTATCAATTTCTGCAGTAGCTCATCTCAGTCTATCACTGGGTGATTTACAAATTATACAGACGCATACAAATATACAAATGTATCATTCATTCATACACAACATATATATAAAACAATATCCCAAAGGTGGTTTTTCCAAAAAGCAAATTGAACTTTCTTGCTATTTCCTCTCACCTTACAAGCTTCTTTGGTTGTTCAGTGAACTTTGTTAAAAGCGACCCTTCAAAATGGTTGCAACAGCAACTGAAAACTTAGCTGTCCTTAGGCAACCATGGGACTCACTTTCGCTCTGAAGATCTGGGCGAATTCCGGGTGGCTGAGAATGAACTTGGCCTCCGGCGTGTCCAGCTGTTCCAGCAAGAAGAGGGAGCAGTCTGGCCCAAAGCTCTTGAGCAGTCGGCTTCTG
Organism: Naja naja; assembly: GCA_009733165.1. Classification (NCBI taxonomy): domain Eukaryota; kingdom Metazoa; phylum Chordata; class Lepidosauria; order Squamata; family Elapidae; genus Naja; species Naja naja. The sequence continues at coordinate 9,080,317 of CM019158.1, read as the reverse complement.
GCCTCTGAAAAACAAAGGAGAGAAACAGAGGTTTTGTTTATTCACTAAATTGATTTGCTCACCACAAGGCAAATCTACGTTATGATGTTAGAAATGTATATACAGCCAGCTGGGTCTAGTGGTTGAGACAAGGGCTAGGCCCCAGGAGATGGTGAGTTCTAGTTTCTCCTTAGGCATGAAAGGCAGCTGGGTGTCTTTGGACCAATGACCAGGAGATGGTGAGTTCTAGTTCTCCCTTAGGCCTGAAAGCCAGCTGGGTGTCTTTCCACCAGCCTCTCTCTTTCAGCCCAGCCCACCAGGCAGGATTGTTGTTACGCGGCAAACAGGAGGAAGAAGGTGTGTCGGATATGTTTTCCACCTTGAGTTATTTTGTCCACCCAATGAAGGTGGGATATGGAAAAGCAAAGAGGCCCAACGTGAAACCAACCTGGTCACCTGGTGCTCCTTACCCTGGGGCACGAAGTGGGCTCGCAAGAGGGCCCTGGCCTCCATTTTCACCTCCTTCTCCGATTTTTCCGGGTCCTTGATGCCGCCGGTGGCTTCGATGGTGAGGGCGCAGTAGGTGTGGGGGAGTAGAGGTCGTAAGGGGGCTGGTCCGGAGCGATGGTGAACCCCAAAACCCGCACGGATCCATACAGGCACGTCACGCGACACTTCCCCACGAAGGTCAGAGTCTGGAGAGGAAAAACAGAGCGAGATTGGAGAGAGATTGGAAATGCTGCCCACATTACGGGCGGTCCCCAACTTACGACGGTGTGTTTAGTGACCCAAGGCTATGACAACGGCTTGAAACAAGAGACTTTGCAGCGTTTCTCACACTTAATGACCATTGTGCATCCCTGTGGTCACGGGATCAAAACTGGGGCTCTCGGCGACGGATTCATACTTGCGACGGTCGCAGTGTCTCGGGGGTCCCGTTTTTGCCACCTTCCCAAATGAGCAAAGTCAGTAGGGAAGCCAGACCCCTTAAGAAACCCTGTTGCTAACTTTAAAAAACGGCGGTGATTTGCTTAACGCCCAAGGTCGTAAAACGGGGCAAAACTCACTTAACAACCATCTCGCTCAATCATGGGAATTTGGTGGTCGTAAGTCAAGGACTACCTGTATTTAAGCCTTGGGGTTGCAGAGGGGGGGATCCAGCCGAGAAATGACACCTAAAGCCCCCCCAAAAAGGGGAGGAGCCCCCCAAAGATCCACCCACAACGACCTGCCATTCAAATAGCAGCCAGACGCGGAAGCAGCACGTAAACACACGCTAGGCCCCGCCCCCTAAAAATTTACATAACCCCGCTCGTCTCGTTTGCATGGCCCCGCCCTCACTCACTTGCTCCGCAGGGAGCAGCACCACAGCGCGGCCTTCGCGGGCTTCGGCGACCGTCAGGCTGACCGGCTCAGCCGGGAGCTCCAGCGGAGGCGGCTTTTCTCGGCGAGGTGACCCGTTGTGGAGCCGCTTCGAGCCGGCCGAGCGGCGGCGGCGACGCCGGCTCGCCATCCGAGCCTCACCGGAACAACGAAGAGGTCTCCACAGCGACGGTGCGGCTGTCGTCTGACGAAATCTCGGGAACTCTCGCGAGAGGACGGCCCGCCACGGCTTCCTCCTCCCCCTTTTGGTGCTCATAGAGCTGCGAAAGTGTAGACGAGCCCCTTTTTCACTTGATTTCCATCTTCCGGGAATGTTTTAGCGAGTTGAATTAAAAAGAAGCCCCCCTCAACGATATGCAAAGAGTAAAATGAAGATTATTGGTTTATTTTTTTAGACGATGGTAGAAACCCTTTCCTAAATATTCATTTGCCCCATTGCAGTTCAAGGAGATGAAATCACATAGAGGAGGATATCAGGGACTTTTGAGGTTGGTTGGGCTTCAGCTCCCAGAATTCACCAGCGTAAGCAAAACTGCTGCAAAAATTTAAGGCTTATTTTAAGATGGGTAGACTTCAGCGCAAGTTCTACTGTTGAAATCCACTGATCTCAAAAACAGGTTGAAAATACTATGTTATTTTTCAAAAAATAAATAAGAGGGCAAAAACCACGCCTCTCTCTAAATCAGTTCCTGCTCCCCTGGGATCACCAGTCCCATCCATGGGCTGGCTGGGAAGCATGGGCTGCGTGGTGCACCGCTCCCCCTTTGCAAAAGCCAGAATCCGCACGTGGCCCGGGGAGGGGGCGTGGCCGGAGGGGGCGTATGCCGCGCCCCTCCGGTGGTGACATCACGCGCGTCTCTGCCCAGGCCAAGATGGCGGCGTTCCGCGTCTCTTGCCGGTGGGCGCAGTGAGTGGGGGCAGTGCGAGCGAGGTGAGCCCGGGGCTCCTGGGGTGGAGGTTGGGGGGGCTTGACTGACTGAAAAAGCTGGGAAGGGGGCAGGCAGAGGCTCTCTGTGCCGAGCTGGGGATGATGGGGGCCATCCCTGCAGGCAGGGCTGGTTTGCAATAAGAAGCGGTGGGACTCTAGGACCCATAAGGCTGCGCCGGCCCTTGCACGCCCATTGAACTAGGACTAACTTTGCAAAGACTGACACACACACCCCCAGCCCCCAGGGCGAGCTGGAGTTGCACAGAAGTTGGTGGGGGGATGGGACTCCAAGACCCATGCGCCTCTTTCGGCCCTTGCATACCTTTTGCACGCTTATTGCACGCCCATTGAAAGAGGACACCCCCTTTGCAAAGACCCCCAAGGCCGAGCCCGAGTTGCACTAAAGTTGGAGCGGGTGGGACTCCAAGACCCATGCGCTTCTTCTGGCCCCTGGGCAGCATTGCATGCCATTTGCACACTCGTTGCACCCCCATTGCATGCGGACTCTCTTCCTGCCTTTGCAAAGACACCCCCTCCGGGCCAAGCTGGAGTTTGCACCAAGACTGGTGGTGGTGGGGACTCCAAGACCCATACCCCTCTTCTGGCCCTTGGGCAGCATTGCATGCCCCGTTGCATACCATTGGCATGCTCACTGCGCACCCCGTTGCACGGGGCCTTCTCCCCATCTTTGCAGAGAGCCCCAGGCCGAGCTGCACACATTGCAGGTGGAGTAGAATAGAATAGAATTCTGTTAAGGGATTTGTCTTGGCGCAAATGCTCTCGGTGTACGTAAAAAGAAAAGATGCATTCATCAAGTCAGGAATCATCAGGTACTTTGTAAATAGCTGGACACTGTTGAGGGAATTTGTTATTTAGTAACGCTGCCGCCCCTCCTTTCTCTCCCAGCGTGCCATGGAGGGGGGGGCCTTTGCCCAGCACAGCGTGCGAGTCCTTCAAGAGCTCAACCGCCAGCGGCAGAAGGGCCAGTTTTGCGATGCCACCCTGGCCGTGGGCAGCCTGGTCTTCAAAGCCCACTGGGGCGTCCTGGCCTGCTGCAGCTCCTTCTTCCAAACCACGTATGGCGACGGTGGCGCCTCCCGCAAATCAATCATCCTCCCGGAGACCTTCATGGACGCCTTCACCCTCCTCCTCGACTTCTTCTACACCGGCCACCTGGCCGTCACCCCGGACAACAGGGAGCGGCTGCTGGAGACGGCCAAGGAGCTCTGCGTCCCCGAGGCCATCCAGCTGTGCCAGGAGTTCCCGTCCGGTCCGTCGCAGAGTGGCCAAGTTCCCGTCGACCGAGACCCCGGGGCCACTCCGCTGGCGGAGGAGCCGACTGCCGAGGCTGAGCCTCCCGGCCCCCCGGACGCAGAAAGTCCCCGGATCCGGGGCGCCAAAGGAGCTCAGGGGCCCCAGGACGGCCCCGGCCTCCCTCGGGGGAAGTTGAAAAGACTCCCCAAAACAAACGTTGTAAGCCGCCCGGGCGACGTAAAGGATACCCCGGAATGTAAGGAACTTAAACGGCCCCTGAAAAACGAAGCCGCCGAGGACGCGGGCGCCAGTCACGAGGTGGCGTGCGGAGTAACGGTGCTCTCTAGGAATTGCCCTTGTCTGCTCCTGACCCAGAAAACCGGGGGGGCGGGGAAGGAGAGGGGGGGGAGAAGGTGTGGGGAAGCAAGGAAAGTTACAGGGGTCTTGAAAAATCGTTAGCAATTTGCCGCAGGTTTGCAGAGTGGGGAATTTGGGGTGCCACCTGCCTATTTTTTTAAAAAACGTTTGGACTCGTCAAGGAACCAGCCCTCATTGAGGTCCTGGGACAATCTAGTACTCCACAAGCAGCCATGTCCTTCCTTCCCAGCAGGAGACCCCAGAGGTCCTGGGATCGAGCGATCTCCATTCTGAGGATCCCAACGGAAGAAGGGAAAAAGATGACACGGATGAAGATTACGTCCCCAGTCAGGAGAGCGTCCGGGCAAGAAAAAGACCGTCGTTAACCAGAGCCTCTCGCAGCAGCTCCAAAACCCCCGGAAATGGGCACAATCACAAGGCTGCGGCCCTCAGACCCCGGCGAGGCACAGCTGAACCGGTTGAATGTCCCACCTGCCATAAGTCATTCCTGAGCAAATATTACCTGAAGGTCCATAACAGGTAAGTTTGGGGCATCTGGGGAGGGAGGGAGGGAGGGAGGGAGGGAAGAAGAGGAGGCTTCTGGGAACCTGGAGAAGGGAGGGGGATCTCTGCTCACTGTTGAGTGACTCTCCTGTGTTCCTGGCTGCTTGGGGTGGAGATACGCTGGTCTGTTTGAGATGTTGGTATCTCTGCTTTATGAAGCACGCTCCCTCAAATGACCAGTGTCCAATTTTCCTCACTGGAATGACCAGTGATCAACTTCCTCCCCCTGGAACAACCACTGTTCAACCCCACTCCTTGGAATGACCGATGAGGAATCAGTCTCCTAGGAATGATCATGTTCAGTCTCCCTCCGTGGTCAACCTCACTCCCTGGAATGACCAAAGCCTGACATTGCTAATTCGACCCCAGTTTTTTTTATATTTTCCTCCGTCCCTTGCAGGAAGCACACGGGGGAGAAACCCTTTGAATGTTCCAAGTGCGGGAAGTGCTACTTCCGGAAGGAAAACCTGCTGGATCACGAAGCCAGGAACTGCGTGAACCGGTCGGAACAGGTATTTCGAACGGCAGCTCCTTCCTGGTTTGAAGAGTTTGGCTCGAGGCTCATGACTTGATTAGGGCATCCTTCGGAACCCCGGCAGAAGGCTTGTTAGGGGTTCCAGCTCGACTCTACCTCTCTTGTCTCCCCCTCCCTCCCTGCCCCCTCCTGCCAGGTGCACACCTGCTCTGTCTGTCAAGAGGTCTTCAAGAAGCGGGTCGAACTCCGGCTGCACATGGTGACCCACACGGGCGAGATGCCTTACAAGGTGAGCCTACCTTGCCCTTGAGCATTGCTGGGCATGAGTGGGTGGCGGGTGGCACACTGGGTAATGGCTCCCCAAGGCCCGGCAGCCCAGCTGTGGCTGGACCCATGCTTCCCAGCCCTTACCGCTGTACGTGAAAACTGACATGCCTCTTGTAGAGTCCAGTTGGGTGCGTTTCTTGCATTCTGCTGTAACAAGCCAGGAATTGCCAAACGCAACCCAATCGAAGCGTGCCAGGGAAGGGGCGGCGAGGGGGGAAGCAGCTCCAGTCCTCCCCCTGTCCCCTCCCTCTTTTGGGGGGGCACCTTGGCGCTGAGCGGTGCCCCTCTTGTTTTGCAGTGCTGTTCCTGCATCCAGCAGTTCATGCAGAAGAAGGAGCTGCAGAGCCATCTCATCAAGTTGCACGGCGCCCCCAAGCCGCACGCGGTGAGCAAGCATCAGCAGGGTGTCACAAGCCCCCTGAGATTTGCTGGGAGGAAGGAAGGGCCTTCCTCATCCCGCCCCGTCCCTTCTCCCGCAGTGCTCCTCCTGCTCCAAATGCTTCCTCTCGCGCACGGAGCTGAGCCTGCACGAAGCCTTCAAGCACCGGGGCGAGAAGCTCTTCGTCTGCGAGGAGTGCGGCCACCGGGCGTCCAGCCGCAACGGCCTGCAAATGCACGTCAAGGCCAAGCACAGGCAGGTGCCAGCGGGGAAGGGCGGGCCCTCCAGGCTGTGGGGGGGGGCAGCTTTTGCTTGCCGCGGTCTGTCTGACGGGGCACTTCCTCCTCCCGCCAGGAACGAGCGGCCGCACGTCTGCGAGTTCTGCCAGCATGCCTTCACCCAGAAAGCCAACCTCAACATGCACCTTCGGACCCACACGGGCGAGAAACCCTTCCAGTGTCACCTTTGCGGGAAAACCTTCCGCACGCAAGGTACCGGGAGACGTCTCGTGGTTCCCCCAAAATAAGAACCCTGCCTTGTATATATTTTTTGCCACCAAAAAAGGCACCAGGTCTTATTTTGGGGGGATGTCCTCCACTGACTAACCTCACTTGCGTGTGTCGCCCCCGGCGTCCTTTTCACTCTCAGAGGCCTTCAGGAACTTCTTCTGCGGCCGGCAAGGCTTTCATGAAGGCCTCTGCAGTCTTCAGGATCGATCCAGAGCTTCATTATCAGCTCCAGAGGCCTTCAGGAAAGTCTTGCCAGCTGCAGAAGAAATGGGCTGGCAAGGCAGGTGTCGGCGGTCTGCGAGGCCTGGCTACACCTGTCCAAAGGTAAGTAATAGGGCAGCTCCACTCACCCCCGTAACTTATTTTTTACCTGTCTACTCTGGAGTGGGCGGGATCTTAATTAGGGCTTATTTTGGGAGTAGGGTTTACAATGGGTGCACGTGTAAACATTAAGCTAGGACTTACTTTCGGAGTAGGTCGTATATTCGGGGAAACGGTAGTTCTCGGTGGGCTCCTCTGGGATCTGGCTGTGGCACGGTGCAAGGTGTTGCCTCCCCCGGCCGAAGGAGAAGAGAGCAGGGTCGTATGGATGGAGCAAGATTCTTACCGCCTCTGTACAAGTAGTCCTCAAGTTACGGCCACAGTGGAGCCCCAGATCTCTGTTGTTAAGTGAGACATTTGTTAAGTGAGTTTCGTCCCATTTTACGACCTTCCTGGACCCAGCGGTTAAGGGGATCCTTGCTGTTGTTGAGGGAATAACACACAATATTGCTAAGTGAACAATATGGACTTTGCTTGCCAGAAGTTTGCAAAACTTGACCCCGGGAGGCTGCAACCGTCATAAAGATGAGTCACTGGCCAAGCGCCTGAATTTTGATGGGGTCGTTAAAAGGAGATGATGAACCAGGATCAGGTGTGTAGGGGGTCTCTCCATCCAAGCTGGGAAGGAGGCACACGAGACCGGTCACAGGTGTGAGACAAAGCCACATCCCGCAGGTTCATCTATTGCCTTGATTCTTGTCCTCGTCCACAGCGAGCCTGGATAAGCACAACCGGACCCACACGGGCGAGCGTCCCTTCAGCTGTGAGTTTTGCGCCCAGAGGTTCACCGAGCGGGGCCCGCTCCTCCGGCACGTGGCCAGCCGCCACCAGGAAGGACGGCCGCATTTCTGCCAGATCTGCGGGAAAACGTTCAAAGGTAACCAGCCGGATCGGGGAAAATCCGCGCTGTGTTTTTCCCATGCTGTGAAGGCAGAAACTCACCCGGTGGCGCCCTTTCCTTGGGGGGCGGGAGAGCGGGGAAGGCCTGGCTGACTCCAGACCCTCCCCGCCACCGCTTAACCGATTTTTTTTTGTTCTGGTAGCGGTGGAACAGTTGCGAGTCCATGTCCGGCGACACAAAGGGATGCGGAAGTTTGAGTGCACAGAATGCGGATACAAATTCACACGGCAGGTATTGTGTGTGTGTGTGTGTTCTTTTTTTGCCTTCTTATCGGTTCGAGGTGGGGAGGAGTCATCTAAAAGCTTCCCTGTCCTTTGTCCCTTAGCTAAAAAAATTACCCTGCCTTGTCTCACCCGAGTCCAGATGTTCTGCTTTTCCTGTAGAACATCTGTTGCGTCGTGCCTGAAGAGATGCACAGCACGTTTGTGTTAGAGCATCTCTCTTGCATCCTGGCACCAGTACTGTCAACACTAGTACCAGGATGCAAAACGGGATACATCAACGCTGTCCAACTATTTACAAAGCCTGCACTACTATTACTATTAATCTTCCCATCACTCCTTATTGCTCATCATCCCCTCCCACTTGTGACTGCATGACTGTGACTTTGTCACTTGCATCCTTATGATTTACATGGACTGTTTCCTAATATGATTGGATTGCTTATTGTAACCCATGACTATCCTTAAGTGTTGTACCTGATGATTCTGGACTCTTGACGAATGTATCTTCTCTTTTATGGACACTGAGAGCATTTGCACCAAGACACATTCCTTGTGTGTCCAATCACATTTGGCCAATAAAGAATCCTATTCTATTCTGTTCTGCATTCTATTCTATTTCTGCATTCTATTCTATTCCATTCATTCCATTCCATTCATTCCATTCCATTCTTATTGTACCCTATGACTACCATTAAGTGTTGTACCTGATGATTCTGGACTCTTGACGAATGTATCTTCTCTTTTATGGACACTGAGAGCATTTGCACCAAAGACAAATTCCTTGTGTGTCCAATCGCTCTTGGCCAATAAAAGAATCCTATTCTATTCCATTCTACTGGGAGGTGGATAGTTATTTTGGTATGAATCCCATATATATACAGTACAGAAAAGATGTGGTGACTCTGGAAAGGGTACAGAGAAGAGGCACAAAGAGGATTAGGAGACTGGGAGCTAGAACATACAAAGGACCGTTGCTGGAACTGGGTATGTCTAGTTTGATGAAAAGAATTATTAGGGATGATAGCAATCTTCGAATATTTGAGGGGCTGCCACAAAGAAGGGGGAGGGGTTCAACTTATTCTCCAAAGAACTAAAAGGAAGGGGAGGTAACAGGTAGAAGATAATCAAAGAGATAATCAATCCAGACTAGAACTTAAGCAAGAGTTTCCTCAATTAGAATAATTCATCAGAGGAGCAGCTTAATTCTAGGGGCTCCATCACTGGAGGTTTTTCAAGAAGAGATTGACAACCATTTGTCTGAAATGGTCTAGACTGTAGGGACTCTACTTGAGCAGGGGGGGGTTGGACTAGAAGACCTCTGAGGTCCCTTCCAGTGATAATCATTGGGTCCTGCAGGTGACAGTGGGGTTGTTGGAATTTAGGGACCTTCCTTGCCGTCTCTCTCTGGCAGGCTCACCTGAGACGCCACATGGAAATCCACGACCGGGTGAAGAATTACAACCCTCGCCAGAGGAAGCTACGCAACCTGGTCATCGAGGATGAGAAGGTGGTGGTTGTGGCCCTGCAGGCCCCCAACGTCCTGGAGGTGGGCTCTGCGGAGGTCATCGTGGAGGCTCTGGCCCAGAGCGGCCCCAGCGTGGACCTCCCCGCCGGACAAAGACTCTGCTCAGAGGAGAATTTGGGCCCCGCCGAAGTCACGGAGCAGACCTTCCTCATAACGATCCCGAACAATTGTGGGATGTAGTGGTGGGCTCCCCATAATAAAAGATGAGCCAACAACCGTTTTGCCTGGAATGGTCTTAGGGTCTCCCCTTTGGGCAGGGGGTTGGACTAGACAACCTCCGAGGCCCCTCCCAACGCTGTTAATTCTATAACCCCAGGTCGATTAACCGGTGGGAACGGCTTGCCTGCAGAAGTTGTGGGTGCTCCGTCACTGGAGGTCTTCAAGGGGAGATTGGACAGTTGTCTGAAATGGTACAGGATCTCTGCGAAACGCAGAGATTTGGACCACAAATACATTTTTTTTCCCTGCTTTCCAAATAGTGAATTTTCACCCACCGGGGATGGGATTTAGACCCCTCCGTGCAAAACGCACCCTCTCTGCAGTCTCTCTCTCTCCCCTCTCACTCTCCTCCCCCCCCCTCTCACTTTCCTCAATCAGATTCCCGGCAAAGTCAACACATTTCTTTTATTTGGCACGTTTCAAGTTTTTCAAAGGAAACCTTTACCAAAACCCAGAATATTGTTTGCTTCGAAGGAGAAAGAAATCTACAGTACGTTAGGCCAAGTGCAAGGACTACATTTAAAATGTTCAATAAATACAAAAAAGAAGGGAGGTTGCAAACTCTCCCTTCTTGAAACAGCCCCCCCCCAAATAATAATAATTATTCTCGTACATTGGAAGGGATTAAAAGCAGAACCACGTAAAACGGCCGCGACCGTGTGGAAAAACAAGCCCGTCTCTAAATGCAGATAGTCCTTGACTTTAACAACCACGATGGGGTCCAGCATTTCTGTTAAAGCGAAAACGTTTTGTGAATTTGGCCCCCTTGTTACGACCTTCCTTGACTCGGTTATTAAGTGAATCACTGCCGTCGTTTAAGCTAGTGACACGGTTGGGAGGGAACCAACTTTCCCCATCACCTTCGCTTGTCGGACGGTCGTAAAAAGGAGATTTACATGACACACCCCCCAGGATACTGCGACCGTCGTAAATAAAAGTCGGGGCCCGAATTTTGAACACGTGTTCACGGAATGCTACAGCAGTCGTAAGTAAACGGCCATAAGCTGCTTTTTTTGAGTGCTGTCGTAACTTTGAACAGTCACTAAGTGAAGCATAAGTCAAGGACTATCTGGAGTTTTTTTTTTTGCAATTGCAGAGTTGCAATGGGTAAAACGGAGAATGAAGCAGCAATGCCAGAAGGAAATCATTTTTCCACCCCCTGCGTTGCTGCTTTGGTCTCTGTTTTTGTCCATTCTGGGTCAGTGCGTAGAAACTAAAAAAGTCTATAAAAACAGCCTTTTCTCCCACCATAAAGATTTTAGGCCATGGGGAATAGTCTTAAAAAAACCTGCAAAAGGTAATATTTATTATTATTTTTCCCAAGATGCTAGTCCTCTTGAGGAATGAATGGCAGAGGTAGGGTGTCAATTCAGCCTTTTTTAAAAAAATCCCTTAATTTGGTAAATTTAAGTTGTCTTTTTTTCCTGCCAAAGTTTGAAGAGTGGGGAAAAACAAGCTGAAATAAATAATTTTTGAGTGGATCAAAGATTCAGAAGGGCACCACGTTGGCTTGGTTGCCATTTTGCTAAAGCGGAAGGTGGTTTAGTTGTGGTTTTTTGAACGGACTGTCGCCTGGCTGGGGAGAGAGAGCCAGTCCAGTACGAAACACACCGTGAATGAAATTAACCAGGATTATCCCACCTGGGAGAAGGGAATCTGCTGGGGATATCCCCTTGCCCTCGCAGAGGATCCACAAACCATGTTCGCAGTTTTTTTTAATTTTGCAAAAAATCCACTCCCAAAACGCAATCGATCAGACATTGTGATGCCACATAGGCAAAAATCAAGGCTCCCCCTCAATCTAAGGCACACCCAAAGTGGGGTTCAATTGAGCCAACCGGCACACACGGGGTTTCCGTTCACACATCCTGCACGGCAGCTCAATTCCAGCCAGCGCGCCGTATAACCATCATTCGTGGTTTTATGACCCAGGCATTAACACGAGGCTTTCCTTTCGCCTCCAAGGCACACTGGCGCGATGTGCAATTTCTTCCAGGAAAAACAAAATATTACGGCCTCTCTCTCCAGATGCAGAATGACAGAAATGTAAACGGGGTGGGGTGGGCATCATAGAGGACATCCAGTCCAACCCCATCGCTCAGTGCAAGGATAGGCAACACGATCCATTCCCCCACCCTCTCTAGCAAACACCAAGGAATGGATGGCATGCCATGTTGAAAGACGGGTTCTCTGGTCAACCTGACTGGGTGATGACAGAGAAGCAAAACCAGGAAGGTTCCCCTCGAGGTCATCTATCCCAACCCCGGATGAGAGAAGCTCCCTTAGGCTAACCCGCTAATCTCCCCATCCAGAGCCTTCTCTCTGGGACCATCCAGACTGCGAGAAACTGGAAGGGGGGGCAGGAAACAGAAGCCGAAGCCGGGAAGGGACCCCTTGAAGTCATCCATCCCAACCCCCCCCCGGGGGGGAGTAGGGAAATATCGTTTTTAGAGAGTGGTTTTTTTGACCAGTACAGAAAACGTGACCTATGAATTCTGAATTCTGTCCAAGGCCAAGAAAGGGGAATGGACACATTCTGGCTTGGCTTTGCATCCCAGGCTGCATTTCTGACCTTCTCCTCACACGGAAGACCTTCCCATCTTCGCCCCCCACTCTTCCACCCCCGTGTCTGAACCCCAAAACCTCTGCCCACCCCCCCCCCCAATTAATCATTCGGGAACCGCCCTGCAATGCCACCCCATTCCTGGGTTCACCAAAGAGGAGATTCGCGGAGCTGCAAGCGTGCCAACCCACTCCGACAATGGGGTGCCTCCACCTCCCAACCCCAAGGGGTCCCACCGGACCACCGACAAAACCACAACAGCCGACAACCCATCGAGCCCCTTAACGCAGCTCCTGCAGGTCTTGCCGCGGAGGGTTGGGGGCGAAGGGGTCTTCCAGAGCCCGCTTCTCCTCCTCCTCCTCCAGGGCCGTCGGCATGAACTGACGGAAGATACTGACGCTGTTGTGCCAAAAAATGGGCTCCGGCAACTGGCCGGCCACGCTCCACTTCCGGGTCTCGGGATCGTACGATTCCACCATGCCGGAGAGTTCAAAAGTATTGTCGTAACCGCCGGAGACGTAAAGTTTACCTCCCAGGACAGCCAAGCTTCCTCCGACGTGCACCTAGAATGAAAGGAAAAAAATATACCAAAATTATTATTTATGCATGGTCAGCCAGATGTTCAGGCTGGATCTGGCGTTTTTATCCAGTTCTTGAGTCCGTCCCAAGAATGTGGGAAGAGACAGGCGTGATTGTTTGACAATGAATTTGTCGCAGGATTTAAGCTGTTCTGAGCAAAGCTGCCTTTCGCAATTGACCGATGGGGATTTTGTCAATGCCGATGGTATAATTATGGTCGGTCACAGATGTTCAGCCAGATGTTCAGAATGGATCTGACAATTTTGATCACCTACCCAGTCCTTCTCGAGGAGCTGAGATAGGCAGATGTTGTGCGATGTTAAGGGATTTTGGTGCAGCATTTAAGCCGCTCCGAACCAAGCTGCCTTTTGCAATTGACCGGTGGGGATTTTGTCAATGTCAATGGTATTAGGAGGGCTGGTCGCACAATCAGCCAGACTGGATTTGACAATTTTGATCGCTATTGAGTCTGTCCCAAGGATCGGGGATAGGCAGAGGTTGCTGTTTGATGCTGTTTCTGAGAATTGAAGCCCACTCCTCTTAAATTTGCAAGACCCCCTACCTACCTGGAGCATCGGAGGGATTTTGTCCCACTGATTCTTGGCGGGGTTGTAGACATCAACTTCAGCTGAGTCATCTCTGCAGGAAAAGAAAAAGAATAGAAAATAATTAATTAATAATTATTAATGGCTAAGGTGGGGCTAGAACTCACTGTCTCCTGGAGCCTTAAACACGACACCCAACTGGCTCTCATACCCGAATATCCTTGTTATTAATCTAGAGTTTAGGGTGTATCAAGTAAAGCTTCAGATTTCTTGATGGAAAGGAAAACTTTTTTGCAAGAAATTGCAAGTCCCACCCCCTTTAATATCCCTAGAGATCAGTCTGCTTATGAAACACCCCAAATGCACCCTGCGCAAAATCAGCCATGCTTTGCCAGTTCTTCGTTTTATCCAGAACCTTCCAGAAGAGTTGTCGGCCAGGAGTTGTGAGTTAAGCACAGTGTGTTCCTTCGGCCGGTTCCAATTGTGAAACACCCAAGTGTGACAGCAACAGGTGTGACCCAGGAATGGGTGGGGAAGAGAGGCAGTGTGGAGAAAAAGAATTCATTTGTCACCTCCACGTCAGAGACACAATCCCATTGGAGCAGCCACAAACAGGAGGCCCAAATTAGAGATGGTCCTTCCCTTACGACCACAACGGAGGCCCAGCATTTCTGCTGCTAAGTGAGACGTTTGTTCGGTGGACGTTACGACTTCCTTGGCTACGGTTGCTAAGCGAATCCCTGCAGCTCTTGAGCTAGTAAGATGGTTGTTAAGCAGCATCCCGTGGATGCTGCTCGTCGGAAGGTGGCCAAAGGGAAAATCACATGACACTGCGGCATCATAAATATGAGTTGGCCAGTGCCTAAGGGTGAAAAGTCACTTTTTTCCAGTGCTGTTTTAACTGGATGGTCATTAAATGAACGTTTGTAAGTCTTTTTTTAAAATAATAATAATAATAATGATGCAGCTCACGTCAGTTTGGGAAATTTGCAGGAAATTTGGTCCTTTTTTGGAAAAACTTTTGGGAGGAAATTCTGCAGAGTCCAGAGTCTAAGGATCACCGGCGTTTGCCCCGTCTGCTTTTGGCAACAGGGACATTTTTCTTGGGTTCGGTGAGGAATTTGAAGCATGCCTTAAAGCCGGCTCCAGAGAGCTGCGTGGCGTGAAAATCCACAGGGACCAGCTGCAAATTTCAGTGCTGGGAAGGCAGGGAAGAGAAAAATCTTTGGCATGCATCCTTCGTTTGTCTCAAGAGCCCATAAAAAGGGGTGGGGGGGCCTGGAGCCAAAGCCCTCTTAGCAGCTGTGGGGGGGGGCCTGTCCGCCATCCACAAACACGGCTCTTATCTCGGCGATAAGAGAGGGGACGAGTTCCAGGCCTCGTCACCCGAAAGGCCATTTTTGGCTAAAACCCTGGACCTCCAGCGGCCGATAAGACCAGCGAAAGCAGCTCACGTCGTCCGCCCGAAGATTTGGGACCCCAGAAAAAAAACGGGGTGCTTTTTCTCCCCAGCTGATATCAGGGAGGCTCCCCCCCCAAATGCACAATGCAGCCTCTGCAGAAAGCAGAAAGAAGTTGCAATAATCTCATATTTAATATATATATATATATATATATATATATCACGAGCTGGTTTCTTTCCAACGAGGGAGGCACCAGCCAGCCAGCTAGATAACCTTAAGAGCCTCTGGAAAACAGGCGCTATTTTTATAGCCTCTGGAATGTGAGACTTGTAAAAATCTTTAATTTTGCAAACTTTGTTCTACTTTTAGCAACTGGTCCTTTTTGTTTTTTTGGGAAAGAAAAAGTTCTTTTAAGGCTAAGAGGCTGCAGAAGAGGCCGACCGACCACAGGAAAGGAGAAAGAATTCAACTACAGTCAGTCCTCAAATTACAACCGTTCGTTTAGTGACCGCTTGAAGTGACAACGGCACTGAGAAAAGTGACTTAGGGCCAGTTTTTCACACTTACGACCATTGGCCATGTGATCAAAATTCGGACGCTTGGCCACTGACTCCTATTTACGACGGTCGCAGCATCCCAGACGGGGGCGTCACGCGATCCCCTTTGGTGACCTTCTGGCAAACCAAGTCAATGGGGAAGCCGGATTCACTTAACGATCGTGTAATAAAAGTGTAAAAAAACCAACAACGGTTGTCACTTTTTTCAGTGCCGTTGTAACTTTGAACGGTCACTAAATGAACCATTGTAAACCGAGAACTGCCTGTGGTTTCTTTCTGGACTGATAATACAATACAATACAACACAATACAGTGTTGTATTGTAATGCAATGCAATATAATGTAATAAATATAATATACAGGTAATATAATATAATGTACTGGAATATTGTAATGTAATGCAATGTAATGCAATGCAATATAATATAATAATATAGTATAGTATAATTTATAATATATTAATATAATAATACATCATAATAGAATAATATAATGCAATGCAATATAATGCAATATAATATAGTATAATATTGTAACGCAATGCAATATAATGCAATGTATTATATAGTATAGTATTGTACAGTATATTAATAGAATATAATGCAATGCAATATAATGCAGTACAATATACTATACAATAATATTGTAATGTAATGCAATGCAATATATTAGTATAGTATAATTAATATAATAATACAATATAAAGCAATATAGTGCAATGTACTATAATAAATACAATGTGATATATAATACAGTGGCTGCTTTGGGACTCTGCTCTCCATTCCTGATGCCCTAATGGGGTTCTTTTTTGAAGATCTCCCATCCGAGACCCTCCCCGTTACCTGATGAAGTACATGAGGCCGCCCAGAGTGACCGCCTTGGGGGCGAAGGACCAAGGGGGCAGAGGCCCACAGTTCACCAGCGTCCAGAGGTCCGACTCGGGGTCGTAGCACTGCATGACCATGGACTCTTTGCCGGCCAGGGAGCCGGTGGCATACAGCTTCCCGCGGGAAGTGATGGTGGAGCAGTCGTCCATGGGGTAGGGCATGGGCTGCAGGACCTCCCAGCTGTCCAGCGTGTGGTCGTAACGCTCGGTGCTGTCGGCCGCCACAATGTAGAGCAGGCCGTCCAAGACGGCCGAGCTGTGGTACTCGCGGGCTTTCAGCATGGGGGACACCTCCGTCCACTCGTTCACGCTGGAGTTGTAGCGCCAGACGCAGTCGTAGAGGCGAGAGCCGTCAGAGCCGCCTGCAGAGGAGAGCGGTTGGAAGGGGGGACAGTGGCTAGTGGAAAAGGCACTGGGCTTAGAAACCAGGAGAGGGTGAGTTCTAGTCCCAGGTTACGAATGCAAGATGGCTGGTAGACGGGGAGTTTCTAGTCCCACCTTAGGCAGGACAGCCAGCTGGGAGTCGTTGAGTTCTAGTCCCACCTTAGGTAGCTTTCCTGCCTACGATGGGACTAGAACTCCCTGTCTCCCAGTGACTGGGCCAAAGTCACCCAGCCGGCTTTCCTGCCTATTACCGAACTATAACTCACTGTCTCCTGGAGACTGGTTTCCTGTTCTGGGTTCAAGGAAAGCTTTCCGGGGTCCCTCCCACTTTCAAAACCCCAGCAAGGCATCGCTGCCCCCCCTCCAAGCGCATCCCCAGCGCAGGTGCGATCCTAACAGTTTGTTTCCCTGCAAAGGGGTCCCAGGTGCAAGAAGGGGGCTGAGGGGATGTGTGTGCCTACTCACCGGTGACGTAGACATCGTTGCCCAGGGCAACAGCGCTGTACCCTCCTCCCAGGTGCTCGGGGAACTCGGCCAGGTAGCGCCAGTGTCCCGTGCGCGGGTTGAAGCCATCCACGGTCACCAGCTCGTCGCAATCCCGGTCGCATCCGCCCAGCACCACCAGCAGCTCGGCCAGCCCCGTGGACGGGCGAGGGCGCAGCCGGGCGCAGGGCGATCTCTCGTGGCGATCCAAGCGGCCGGCTTGGAAGAGCCGGGCCTCGGCCACCAGGCGCAGGCAAGCCGAGGAGCGGGCCACCAGCGGCTCGCCCTCCACCTGCGCCAGCAGGGCGAAGCGCCGCACGAAAGGCAGCCGCACGTGGGCCAGCAGTTGGGGCAGGAGCCCCGCGCGCGATCCGGGCTCGGCGCGCACCCAGCGCAGGGCCAGGGCGAAGGCGGCCTCCTCCTTGGGCACGCGCAGCGCGTCCTCGCGCAGGTAGGACACCAGCCTGGCCAAGGGGACGCGCTCCAGCTGGGCGCCTAGCTCGCCGTCCGGGTCGGCGGCGTGGCGCAGGACGCAGCGGCGTGCGGCTTCGGCCAGCGGGGCGCAGGCGAAGGTCTCGCCGAAGTCCTGCAGGTCGAGCGCGGCGGAGGGCTCCAGGCGGGCGGCCAGCCAGGCTCCGCAGGCGGCTTTCACCGCCGGGAACTGGAGCAGGTCGGCGGCGCGCAAGAGGCGCTCGGCCAGCTGCGGCTGCTGAGGCTGCTCCCCGCCGTCCAAGGCGCCCAGCTGGCCCGTGTAGGCGAAGTCCAGCAGCAGCGCCAGGCAATCGGGCTCCACGCCGTGCAGCCTCACCCGGGACGCCCGGGCTTCTCGCAAGCCGCCGGCGAACATGGCTCGGAAGTAGCCCGAGGCGGCGGCCAGCACCGCCCGGTGCGCGCCGAACTCCTCGCCCGTGCCGGCCAGGAGGGTGACGTCCAGCAGCGCCCGCTCCGAGCGCAGCGATGCCAGGCCGCGCAGGAGATCCGAGGCGTGCGCCGCTTCCGCCTCCATGCCTGGAAGGGGCGGACTGAGGCGCGGGGTGGAGGGGATCGCGCGGGGCTCCGCCCGGGCAAGGCGCCCGCCTCCTGGGCGGACCTCGGAGGGCGGGCGGTGGGGAGTGGGCGGCTGCCCTGCCAGGGTCTCCCAGCCACCCACCCACTCCCGTCTCCAGCGCGGATTCATTCTTATATAGAAGGACAGCATTGGGAAGGGACCTTGGAGGTCCTCTAGTCCAGCCCCCTGCTCAAGCAGCAGATCCTACCTACAGCATTCGGTTCGAAACGGCTGTCTAGTAGTCTCTTGCAAAGGGGAGTGGGCTTGTGGGCACCCGCTTGGGGATTGGAGTCCAGTTATTGTTTATTGTTTATTGTTGCTAGTGTTGAAAAAACGATCCTACGTCCCTTTTTCCAGGGAAAAAGGAAGCGGATGGTTGAAAGTCGAGGAATTCACTTCTGCATTAATTCAATTTGGCTTTTTAAAAAAGTTTTGTTTGGTTTTCTGCTGCCTGGTTTACTTTTTGGGGTAAAACAATAAAGAATAAGAATAAGGGGAAGGAGAGGAGGAGGAGGAGAAGGAGAAGAGGAGGAGGAGGAAGAGGAGGAGGAGGAGGAAGAAGAAGAAGAAAAGAAGAAGAAGAAAGGGAAGAAGAAGAAATGGAAGGAGGAGGAGGACTATCGGTCATTCCTGTCCCTTGAAGGGGATCCGGAGACCTCCCCCCGCCAAGATGGGGGCGTCTGGGTTCAAGGACGGGAGCGGGGCTGTTCTTTTGGGTGCCCCCTGACATTTCTGAATTCGGAGGCTGCCTCTGGGCTCTCCTTTCCCTGCCTCACCTGTTAGTGTCCTTCCGAAGTTGTTTACACACTGAAGCCAGAACGGAAATTTAATACAGGTCATCCACGCCTCACAAACAGTTACATTTAGTGACCATTGGGAGGTTACAATGGCACGGGAGGGGGGGAAAAGCCACTTAGGGCCATTATTCCCACTTAACGACCGTTTGCGGCATCCCTGTGGATCACGCAGTCAAGATTCAGAGGCTTGGCAACTGGCATGGACTCATGGTGGTTCCAGCACCCTGGAAAGTCACGCGATTTCCCCCTTCGGCGGCCTTCTAGATGGGCAGAGCCAAGGGGGAAGGCCAGATGCATTGAACCACCGTCGCGCCGCTTAACGACGCCAGGGATTGGCTGAACAAGAAGAGAAGGAAAGCCTTGGTGGCTCAGGCTGTTAAATGCCTGCTCTTAAGATCCAGCTGTCTACAACTGCTGTAGGCTCGAATCCCACCAGGCTCAAGGTTGACTCAGCCTTCCATCCTCTCAGGGTAGGTAAATTGAGGACCCAAGATTGTTGGGGGGCAATTAGCTGACCTTGTAAAAATGCCGCTTAGTAATAAGCAGGCATATACAATGGAATGAAGGCTATTGCTGAGCACACTGGGTTGTATCCCAAAAATTGTAAGCCGCCCTGAGTCTTTGGAGAAGGGCGGCATATAAATGTAATTAAAAATAAAAAAAAAATAAAAATAAAAATAAAAAAATAAAGTGGGGCAGAGTCCCCCTTCACAGCTGCCTCGCTCAGCAACGGAAATTCGGGAAGGGGAGGCCTGAATTGTGGTTGGAAGTCAAGGACTGTCTGTAAAACATTTCCTGGCGTCAGAATCGCACTGGAGGGGAGCTCACGAAAAGTGGATGTTTTGCACCCTGGTTTGTGGAGATTGTAAAACTTGTCACCCCAAAGAAATAGCGGATGGACTCAGGTTCTTTTTCTGTGTTTCTCATGTCACCTCCCCCACCATGCCCCTCCCACTTTAGACACACACACACACACACACACACAAAACACAAAAGCAGAAATCAAAGCAATACAAAAGGTGCCAATTGCCTTTCCACCCGCCCCCTCTCCTTTTGGGAAAATCTGCTCTTTCTCCAAGCTATGGCCCATCACCTCTCTTTTCTTTGGCTGCTGAGCACCGGGCCTTGAAATGCAAATGAGCCCCCATTCATTGTAAGAGGAGGCAAGTTTCTAGTCCTCATGGGGGAAGAAGGGAGGAACACTCTCCCCCCCCATTTCAACCCCTCGGCTTCCGGTGAAGGATCTAGAAAAAGAACCCTAAACTCCACGCCGGCCAAGAGGAAAAAAAATAATCGAATCAAATTTAAAATAAATGCTTCTTCCATTTTAGCAAAAGGGAAGAAAGATAATATCACAAGTGACTGATGAAGACCAGGGGAAGGCTTCGGACTACGTTCTCCGGCATGCCGTGCGCGTGGGCCACGGTGCGCATGCCTCAGCTTGCTGACTCCGACCGCGGACTACGATTCCCGGCGGGTATCGCGCGCCGCGCAGGCGCGCCAGCGGCGAGTAGAGGCGGAGCCCAGGCAGCGGCGGGGAGGGGGGCAGCTCTCCTCCTTAGCCTGCCAGGGCGGGGCTCCCCCCTCTCCCCGCCCACCCCAGACCCCGCTGCCGGTACCGGGCGACGGACGCCGACGGAGGAGACCCCCGCCATGGACTCGGACTCCTGTGCTTCCCCGCCGCCCCCCGAAGTGAGTCCCCCCGCCGCCCTCCCAAAGGGGCATCCCCCTTCCCGTGGGGGGGGGGGCTGACACTGGGCACCCCTGGCCACGCCCACGGAGATGGGGGAGTGGGAGAAATCGGACCCCCCCACTCCTGCTGCAAAAGGAGCCCCCCCCGGGGGGGCAGATTGCCTGGAATGCAACGGGGAGGGGGCGTTTGCCCGGGGAGGGGGTCCCCCTTCCGCGTCCCCCCCTGGGGGGGGGGCATCGTTTTCCCTTCCTGCGCCCCGCCACCCACTCCAGCCCCCTTTGATTGCAGCCTGGAGAAAAGGGGAGGGGGCGGAGACCCCCCTCTGCAGGCTGGATCGGTGGGTGGGGGGCGAGGTAGAAATTGCACCGTCCCTTTGCGAGGGTCCCGGCTTAGCTCGACGCCCCCCGCCCACGATTTCTTCCTCGGTGGGTGGGGAAGCAGCGGAAGTCTGGGAGGGGTGGGGGGCGCCTCCTGCTTGCAAAGCGACCCCCCCTCTCCAACCGCGGGCGTTGCAAAGCGACCCCCCCCCTCCCTGTAGGTAAAGGATGCCCCCCCGCGCTCCTCCACCGCCCGCTCCTCCTTCCCCTGCGCCTTCCCCGCCGCCGCTGCCGCCGCGCACTCGCCCCCTCTCCAACTCACCGGCGCCCCCCCTCTCTCCCGCCTCTCTTCGCAGGATTTCCCCCCGGGCTCCAAGCGCTGCCGGACGGTGGAGGATTTCAACAACTTTTGCACCTTTGTCCTGGCCTACGCGGGCTACATCCCCTACCCGCACGAGGTGGGGGGGGCTTTATTTTTGGGTGGGGGGTGGGCTGGGAAGAGGGGGGTGTCTTGCAAAGCCTGGTGGGGCAGGGCCGGGCCGGCTGCGGGCGGGGGAAGGCAGCCCTGGGCGTTTTAATCGGCAGAGAGATCTGGGTCCTTTGAACAGCTGAGCCGGACAAGGGGGGGGGGGGGGCTAGAGGAGAATTTTGGGGTGGGGGGTTGAAAACCGCCCCCCCCAGCTTTTGGAGGCTTTGTCTAGGGCTGCCAAAGGACAAAGATCGGCTTCCCGCAGGGACAGGCTGCCATAAAGATTAGGAAGTCTGCTTGAGAGAGAGAGGGGCAGATGCGAGGGATGGTTGGAACTCTTTAAAGCAGTCGCGTCTTGTCTGCTGTTGCATCTTTTGTGCCACTGCACAGCCGCAAAGAGCGGCTGTCTTCCCCTCCCACCCTCGTAGTGTAGGAGAAAAGATTCAGAAGTGCGGGTGGGAACTTGGGGGCACGGCTGGCACTCTTGAAAGCAGCTGCATCTTGCTAGCACAGCCTGAAGAGTGGCTGTGTGCCAGGAGCCTTGTAGGGATTGAGAAAAGGTGCAGAAATAGGGCGGTGTGGGAGGAAAGGAAATGTGGGACACCGCTGGAGCTGTTTAAAGCAGCCACATCTCTTCTGTGATTCCACGCTTCCTTCAATTGCACCGCCACTATGGAACTGTTTCTCAGGATCCCTTGTGGTGCTTGAGAAGAGATCCAGAAGTGGGGTGGGGGTGGGGAATGTGGGCCAACTCTGGCACTTATTAAAGTTGCCGCATCTTTTCTGCAAATGCTGCCGAGAAGATCCCTTTTGGTGCTGGAGAAGGGGGAAGGAAACGGCCGTGGTTGGAACTCTTTAAAGCCACTGCATCTTTCCTGCAATCGCACAGCCATCCTTGGTGGCTCCTCCCACACCCTTGGAAATGCTGGGGCAGCTTTAAAGAGCTGGAAAAAAAGGGGGTTCCTTCTGCCCCCCGCCTCGAATTTCCATAGCACTTTCGAAGGAAAAGAACTCGACGTGGCTGTTTTAAAGAGTGTCCCCATGCTTGCAGGAGACGTCCGGCTGGAGCAGCGCCAGCTCCCCCAACAGCACCCGGGGGGCCATTGACAGCGATGGAGGGGATCCTCCTTTGGGACCCCTCTCCCTGCCCGGAAAAGCCCGGAAGACCTTCAGCCAACTCAAGCATGGCAAGGCTTATTCCTCGCTCTACCAGTGGTCGAAGCCCAGCGGGTTTTTGGTGGACCGGAAAAAAATGGAGAAGTTCCGGAAGAAACGGCGGCTGGTGAGGAAGGACGCAGTGCTGCCGGACGTCAAATACCCCGAAGAAGATGAAGAAGAAGAGGAAGGGCTGCGGGAGAGAGAAGGAGAAGAGCCGTACGCCGAGACCCCACTCAGCCCGTCCTCCGAAGGGGCGCCCATCTCCACAGGCGCTGCTGCCTGGGATGGAACACCTCGAATCCCCCCTACCCACCCGCCCGGAGGAGCGGACAGGCTGGGCGGTGGGCAAGAGGACCATCATACGGCAGGGGAAGCAGGTGGTCTTCCGGGACGAAGACGGCAGCGGAGACGATGAGGACATCATGGTGGACTCAGGTAAACCCTGGTGGGAACCTCTCGCCCTCAGAGCCCCGTAGGAAGATGGTGGCGAGCAGGAGAGAGAGGGGTCAGTGGAGTTACAGGCCCTTGGAGGATGGGGGTATCTCCTCAGCAGCGTTTCTCAACCTTGGTGGGGTTTTTTTAAGACGGGTGGATTTTCCATTTCCCAGAATTCCCCAGCCGGTCCCCGTTGGACTTCGACTCCCAGAATTCTCCAGGCTGCCGGAGGAATTCTGGGAGTTGAAGTCCACGCATGTTGAAGTCGCCACACGGTTAAGGAATGCTGCTGTACGGAAGCAGGGAGCTGGCTGATGCCGAGAAGGAAGTAGAAGGCTAGAGACTGGGAGACGGTGAGTTCTAGAACGGCCATAGGCAAGAAAGCCAGCTGGGTGAGTTTCGGCCAGTCACCAGGAGCTGGTAAATTCTAGTTCCGCCTTAGTCCTGAAAGCCAGCGGGGTGACTTTGGGCAAAGTGCCAGGAGATTGTAAATTCTAGTTCCGCCTTAGGCAAGGTAGCCAGCGGGATGCCTTGGGGCCAGTCACCAGGAGACAATGAGTTCTAGTCCTGTCTTAGGCATGAAAGCCAGCTGGGTGACTTTGAGCCAGTCCTCCTCTCTCTCAGCTTAGTCCACCTCACAGGGTTGTTGTTGGGAGGAAAAAGAGGAAGAGGGAGGACTATTGGGTATATCTGCCGCCCTGAAATAGTTATAGAAGTAATAAATGCGGGGTAATAAATAAATTAATATACCAAAGGCAGAGAAACAGATTGGGTGCGTTCAATCCTGCTCCCCCTAGAACTGAAAAGCAATCCAATCCCAGATGTTTTCCCCTTTTCCCGAATTTTTTTCTCCAACTGAACCCCGTTTTTCTGGACCTCGGCAGACGACGACTCCTGGGACCTGGTCACCTGCTTCTGCATGAAACCCTTTGCCGGGCGCCCCATGATCGAATGCAAAGAGTGCCACACCTGGATCCACCTGTCCTGTGCCAAAATCCGCAAATCCAACGTTCCCGAGGTTTACGTCTGCCAGAAATGCCGGGATTCCAAATTCGACATCCGGCGGTCCAGCCGTTCCCGGACGGGCTCCCGACGCCACTTCCTAGACTAAGCCGGTGGGAGAGCCAAACCTCGAAATTTGGGAGTTTGGGGAGTCGGTAGGGCCGGGGGGGAGGGATGGAGATCTGTGAGCCAGACCGCGAGGCCCGCCGATCTTCCAAATCGCCGGATTTCCCGTCGGGAGTCGGAACTGATTCCCGGCTGCAAAAATTGGGGCGAAGGGGGCTGGGGGGGTCTTCCCAGTTTCCTTGTCTTGGGAGCACAAAGGGAAATAACTGGGAGCTGACCAGCCACCCCATTCGCGGAGGGATTGAGGTGCAAAAAAAAGAGAGAAAAAACCAGCGAAAAGGATCTCGAAAGGAGGCAAGAGGAAGACAAAAAAACCTCTCGTTATTCGAAGCACAAGATTTGGAGATCGGGACGGTTTGTAGAATTTGACTCTCTTTCCCTGCAGAGGTTAGTCCAAAGATTTGGGAAGCCCTCAATCCCACCAGCTGTGCTTGGAAGGACGAGAACGATGCAATATATATATACACACACACACATATATATATATATTATTTGGACCGCAGGTGCACTGGGAAAACAGGGAACCTTCCCATCCGTCAGATCCTCTCCATCCGAGCGATGAGGTTCAGCCGATTTGGACTGAAAGGCTGTAAAAAGGGGGAAATTGCCCCTTTTTTGCAGGGGGGAGGATTAATATTCCCCCCCCCCCGGTGCTTCAAGAACCAGCCAAGGGTCTGAAAAACTGCGCAGCCCAGCGGGACGAGGGGCTTAGGGAGGGCTGGACCTCAGTTCTGCTCTCCGTTGGTGCTGTCTTTGGACTTTACTGCCTTCGTCTCCTCCGATGGGCGGGGGTAGGTGGGAGAAATTGGGGGAGAAGACCCCCCCCCTCTGCCCGTAATCTTTGATCGATTTAAGTATGACATTCCTGGTCCGTTTCTGGTGTTGTGGTGTGAAGGCCCTTTGGCCACGTCCCAAAAGTCTGTACGGGGAAAGGCGGATTCCTGGATCCTTCAAAAGACCCCCGGGGCGAGATCCACTGGGATCCCTCTCTCAACGGCTGGCGTGCCTGGAGGAAATTTCCAGTTTCTTTTTCTGGGACTTTACGCCAGGATTAATTTTCCGTTCCTTTTCCTCTTTGGTTTATCCGGATTGGCAGGGGGGGAGGCGGGGTGTCCCTATAGCCCAAACCTCGGGGTCTTCGTCCACACACCCCCCTCCCCGAAGCAGCCGTGTATCCAAGGTTTCGTCTGTGTACAATCTCCATTCAAGAGCTTTAATTTTTTAAAATGACAATTAAAATTATTTGTTTTATGGAGTGCTGCCTCTTGAGTTCGAATCCCTCGCTCGGCTGTCTTCCAGCTGCGTTCTTTCCCCACCACCATCAAAAAAAGGCTTAAAAATAATGCAAAGAAAATCAGGTGACGTGGTCATTTCGGGGTGTCATTGCACACACACACCCAAATCGATAAACCAACATGTTCTTTTAGATTACAGGTAGTCCTTGACTTACGACAATGGAGCCCACAATTTATGTTGCTAAGTGAAACATGGGTTACATGAAGCTGTGCCCCATTTTACGACACGGTTGTTAAATGAATCTGGCTTCCCCAGTCAAAAAGGAACATGTGACACCAGCCCCCTGCCCCCAGGAAACGGCGACCGTCATAAATATGAGTCCGTTGCCAAACCCCTGAATTTTGACCACAGGGGATGCGACAACGGTCGTTAAGTCGCTTTTCCTCAGTCCCGTCGTAATGCTGAACGGTTGCTAAACGAACGAAAGCTGAAAAGGGGCTTGCAAGGGACAGCCCTGGTTGGCTCTGCAGGGCTGTTGTAGCAGTTTGCAATATGGAGGAGGAATAAGCCCCTGTGCCAAAAAGACAAAAAAGAAAAAAAAAAGACTTCCAATGAACAGGGTGCAAAATGCATTGCAAGAAAAGACTCCAAGTTTGCAGGCCCCACAGGGAGCAAGCCTCGCCACGGCCTCTGAGCATGTACAAAATGCCCCAGCAACCTGGGCTTTCTGCAAAGAGGGGCGGGGCATTGGAGCCTGACAGGGAGGGGCCAGCCAAAGTGAAAGGAGTCCAGGGGGAAGGAAGCCACCGCCGCCATTTTTGGTGAGGGTGATGCCCAAAGCTAAGCGGACGTCGGCTTTGCAGGCGGAGGAGGGCAAAGCACTTCCACCCCGCGGGATCCTGCTTCTATCCTCCTCCTGGCTGGCGAAGTTCGCATGGCAACCGGAAGGAGGGGGTTGCAACACGCCCCCCACTTCCTCGCTCTACCTCTATGACGCTTCTAGGCGGATGCGCATAGGCTCAAGGAGCCCAAGAGTTGTGTGCAGCCCGCTACGACCGGCTCCCAAGCGGAACGCTATAGGAATGCAGGGCGAAGGGAGAAATGCGTGGCTGGCTGGGGAACTCTGGGAGTTGAAGTCCACATATTTCAAAATGTGGGAAACACCGAACGTTTGAAAGAAAGGGGACCACACAAAATAATTTAAAGGGTTTGGCAAGATTTACAATGCATGTTGACGTTTGTCTCTTGGGTCATTCAGCTCGTCCGGGGAAAGTCCCAAATTTTAATTCGCAAGTGGCTGGTCTCTTCTTTCCCTTTCTCTACAAATAGCAATTTGTGCCCTGAAGCACAACAGAAAACCCAGCTTTTTGCAACCCCCAGAGGGTGGCATCTCCACGGAGAGCAATGGGAGCCCTTTCCCCAGTGCATCAAATAATGTTGGCTTATGCCTTAACCCAGTGCAAACCTGGGCAAGTCGCTCCAGACTGGACCAAACATGGTTTTGTTTGGGGTCATTTATTAGTTAAGTTTGCACTGCATCTTTATTATTGTTCTACGTAATTCAAGGTGGTGAATGTACCTAGATCTGTTTCCCCCTCTTATATTCCCCCAAACCAACCCTGTGAGGTGGGCTGGGGAGAGATAGATAGAGAGAGGGAGGAGAGAGAGAGAGGAGAGAAAGAGGAGAGATATGGAGAGAGAAAGAAAGAAAAAAGGAGAGATAAAGAGAGAGACAGAGGAGAAAGAGAAAGAGGAGAGAGAGATGGAGAGACAGAGAGAGACTGGCCCAAAGTCACCCAGCCAGCTTCCATGCCTAAGGTGGGACTAGAACTCCCTGTCTCCTGGTCATTGGCCTAAAGTCCCCTAGTATGACTAAGATGGATCTAGAACTCACCGTCTCCTGGTGATTGGCCCATAGTCACCCCATCCGGCTCTCATGCCCAAGGCAGCTAGAACTCACCCTCTCCCGGTTGGTGCCTTAACTACCACACCCCACCACCCAATTTCAACAGGCTCCTTTCAAATAAAACCTTCTTTCACAAGCGCTTTGGGGTTCCGTTCACTCAACCAAGGGGCCCTTGTGACAGACCGGGCAGCCGTTTGACCTTGGTGGCATACGGTCTCCTGCTTGAGCAGCGGGTTGGATTGGATGGCCTCCGAGGCCCCTTCCAGCTCTCGGGATTCTATATTCCAAACCGCAACTCGCGTGGTGAATCCAGGTAGAGGTTTTGCCCCCCGTTTGTCTTCTGGGGGGGGGGGTTGCCAGCCCCCGAGCCCCCTTCAATGGAGCCACCCCAGCCATCTCACACAGACGCCGCCGGCCTTCACAAAATGGGGTTGTTTTTTATTGTCCTTGGATGTTACAGGGAAAGAGGCAACCCTCCCCTCCACACGCCCCCCTTAGCTCACTGACGGGGAGGAAGGGGGGTCACAACACAGGCTGTTCCTCACCAAAGACCGGGATCTCGATTGGCTGCAAAGATCTGGGGGTGAATGGGATTAAAAGAGCAGCGGGGGGGATTAACCAGCACCAAACGGGGCTGCTAGGACGATGTGGATTATCCCAGTCCCTGGAAGCTGGAAAAATTAGGTGAGCGGCACAAGGGGAAAAAAAGGATGGCTTGGGAAGTGTGTGTGAACCATTTTGTTTTCCTGGGCAGGTGCTTAAAATCCGGGGAGAAATACCTTGTTTCACAGCTGACCACACGGCCTTCGCGGCGTCCAGGAGAAGTGGGTTTTCCAGCGTCGGGAGCCTCCGGGGTGGCTTTTCGGAAGGACAAGGGGCTGCGATTCGAAACTGGTCTTTTCCTCACGCAGCCTCGCGGGGATCGGTTGTCTTAAATAGCCTGGTTCTTGCCGGGTGGTGGTGGTGGTGCTGGGGTCCTGATCTTGAGGGCGGGGTGAGCTTCCTTCGGCTCCCGCCGAGAAGATCCTGGTTTGATCGAGAAAGGAGGCTTAAGCAGGGATCCCGTCGGGTCAGCGACGCGTGGCGTGGGTCGCCACCGCCCGTCTCTAATGTTTCCACCCCCTCTTCTTTTTCACTTTTTATTCACACGGCTTGGTTAGAGGAAGAAGACGAGATCGGCGAGGTTCACACGCTGGAGATGGCGAGAGTCCGGGGGAATACAGAGGTCAAAGGGTGCCGGAAGTGTTGGGACGACAGAGTGGTTAAAACTGACCTTGCCTCTTTGGCAAGGGGGCTGGGGGCAGAGGTTGATCCTGGACCCTCCTGCCCCACAGCGTGCCCGGGTGATGGAGGAGGATGAGGAGAACGCACCCTGGGCACCTGTAAAATAAGTGGGCTGTGGCTCCTTCTCCGTCCCAGGGTCACGGGTGCGAAAGCCACTTAATTATTATTATTTTTCCCTTCCAAAGGGGGTGAAGCTCTTTCAAATCCAGGAAAGGAACTGGGGTGGGGGCTGTTTCTGCCCCCCACCCCTACCCGTCGCTCTCCACTGCTGCATTAGCTGTCCATATCAATCCGGTGGGCTGTTGGTGGAGCAAGCAAGGAAGAGGAGAAAAATGGAAGAGAAATTAAAAT
Organism: Naja naja; assembly: GCA_009733165.1. Lineage (NCBI taxonomy): Eukaryota > Metazoa > Chordata > Lepidosauria > Squamata > Elapidae > Naja > Naja naja. The sequence goes on along the minus strand of CM019158.1, from coordinate 9,051,750 downwards.
AGGCCAGACAGTTATGGGGAGCAGGAGCGCATGGGGGGGCTGGATCAACCTTCTTCTGTCTCAGTAGGCCTTGTCCCTCCCCCCAAAAGGAGAAAAATGACCCCCACCCATATAGGGAGGCCTCCTCTCTTAAGGAGGTCCATCTACTGAGACCAGGACGAAGGGCCTTCTCCGTGGTGGCTCCCAGACAGCTTTCATGCCTAAGGCGGGACTACAACTCCCAGGCTCTTGGTGATTGGCCTAAAGTTATGGTTTTCATGCCTAAGGCGGGACTAGAACTCCCAGGCTCTTGGTGATTGGCCTAAACTTATGGTTTTCATGCCTAAGGCGGGACTAGAACTCAAGACCTCCTGCTTTGTAGCTTGTGCCTTAAGCACTTAGGCCAGACTAGCTTTTGACTCTGTAAAAGTCACTCTGAGTCACCACGAGTTTGGCTTCCAGATACACATTTTCTTAATAATAAAAGTTTGATCTGAGAATTGATTTGATCACATTTGACAAATAAAACGTTCATGAACTCCAACCCCGGCTCTGATCACCCTTACGGTGTTCTTAAATCTAAGACTGAATCTGAACACAGCCACTAACCACAAAGAAGGGATAACTGACCGTATTTTAATGTTTTTTTTAATGTTTTATGTTGTAAAGCCATCCAGAGTCTTCTGACACCGGATGGATAGCAGATAAATTCCATAATAATAAAAATAGGAGGAACAATATTAGTTTGGGCTGTCGTTTGCTCCTAAAAACTCCGCTGAGATCTCAAAAAAAAAGAGGCCTTAATAGAATCAGCAGTCCTGAGTAACAAATACAAGAGAATTATGTCTCAAAGGAGGCAATTCAGCAGGACAAAACCCTTTTACATAGCTTTACATTCGTATGCTGAGGGGGTTTGCAGAAATCACCTCTGATCAGGAATGCAACTTAAGGAAACTTCAGGAAAAGCCAAACAATGCAAGACTGAGCAACCAAAATTGGGGAGGGGGCTATGGGAAAAATTTGATGGTAGATAAAAGAGTCGCTTTGCAGAGTGAGATTGGTGGCCTATAAATAAATTTATGAATAACAGAAGGCTAATTGAATTTAAGTTGAGGTAGCAATTTTACGGGCCCAGTTAATGTGGTTTTGGAAGAAAATATTATTTTAAAGGAGAAGGATTGAGTAGCAGTACCACTTACATACCGCTCCATAGTGCCTTACAGCCCCCTGTAAGAGGTTTACAGAGCCCGCAACAATCTGGGTCCTTGTTTTACGGGCCTCGGAAGGAAGGACGAAAGGCTGAGCCAACCTTCCAACTAATTTAAAGGATTTATTGGACTCACACTGCTTTGGTATCCGAAGGGCCTCGTTGTCCGCCGACATCACTTGGTGCAGAACGCCGCGGAACTGGTAGAGCACTTTCAAGTTCTTGTCTTCGCCAATGCAGGGGTCGTAGAACCCGGGCAGGCCAGCCTGCGGGGGGTAAAAACCAGGGTTCTTGGAACAGGCTCCGTCGTGGGAGAACAGAGCTCCTGAGCTCGTGCAGAGCGGCAACCCAGAATAGAATAGGAATAACAGAGTTGGGAGGGACCTTGGAGGTCTTCTAGCTGAGCCCCCTACACCACTTCAGACAAATGGTTATCCAATCTCTTCTTAAAAGCTTCCAGTGTTGGAGCATTCACAACTTCTGGAGCAGGCAAGGTGTTTCACTGATTAATTGTTCCAACTGCCAGGAAATTTCTCCTTAATTCCAGCTTGCTTCTCTCCTGGATGAGTTTCCACCCATTGCTTCTTGTCCTGCCTTCAGGGGCTTTGGAGAATAGCTTGACTCCCTCTTCTTTGGGGCAGCCCCTGAGATACTGGAAGACTGCTATCATGTCTCCCCTGGTCCTCCTTTTTATCATAGACATACCCAGTTCCAGCAACCGTTCTTTATATGTTTTAGCCTCCAGCCTGCTAATCATCTTTGAATCCTGAGCTGAAAAGAGCCAGGCACACACGTCTGTCTCCCTCACTCCATCCTGGCACCATCCTTACCTTGCAGGCTTCGGTGAGGATGAGTTTCGAATCCTTGACCAGGCACTGTAAGGGTACTGTCACATCGATGACCTTGGCTTTCTCGTCCCGCCTGCTCTGGTCGTTGACGAACTTCCCGTACCAGGCATTGACGATAATCAGGCCTTTGGAGGAACGAGAAGGCCACGGGGGGGTCAGATGGGGGGGAGAGTTTTAGTCCAGGGGTCTTCAAACTTGACAGCTTTAAGACTTGGGGACTTCAACTCCCAGAATTCCTCTTTCAGTCTTGCTGGCTCAGGAATTCTGGGAGTTGAAGTCCCAAGTCTTACGCTGGCCAAGTTTGAAGACCCTTGTCCTAGATGGATATCTCTCTCTCTCTCTCTCTCTCTCTCTCATCTATCAATCATCTATCAATCATCTATCAATCATCTATCAATCAATTTATCATCTATCTATCTATCTATCTATCTATCTATCTATCTATCTATCATCTATATCTATCTATCTATATCATCTGTATCTATCTATCCTCTATATCAGGGCTATCCAAACTTGACAGCTTTAAGACTTGTGGACTTCAACTCCCAGAATTCCTCTTCCAGTCATGTTAGGAATTTCACAAAATTTTTGGAATTAGTAAGATTTAAGCTGAAATGTACTGAATAATGAAACAAAAGCATGTGATAAAATTGCAAATGTGACAGATAAAAGTATAAAGGAATAATGAATTTAGAATAAAAAATAAATGTTAGACTAGAAAACAAGATATATATTTATATCTTGAGATATATTTATAGAGAAAGGAATTAAGTTGAGATATAAATTGAAAATGGATTTAATAAGTGTAAAGAAAAAAAGAATATTGGAGAAAATTTATTGTAAAATGGAAGTAATGATGTGATATAGAATTGAACGTGAAAGATAAATATATACTAAGGTCATGTTTGTATTGAAGTGTAAAAACCTGGAACCGCGTTGTTCATGGAAAGAGATGTTTTTAAAATGTAAAAATAAAAAATTTATTACAAAAGAAAAAAAAAGGAATTCTGGGAGTTGAAGTCCACAAGTCTTAAACTTGCCAAGTTTGAAGACCCTTGTTTTAGTCCAAGCAAGGTCTGCTAAGCCCCCCTTGTCCCCCACTGCCTCCCTAAAGGAAAGAAACACCCCTCGTGGGGAGGAAGGAAGGGCAAAAGAGACAAACCAGCTTTACGCACCCATCCTGGCTTCTTCGGCTTCGATGATTCTCCGGACGGACTCCTGCATCAACCGCACCTGCGCAGCAGCAGAGGAACAGACAGGATTAAGCTGGCAAATCTTGGGAGCTGCTCCACCACAAGGTGAAGGATTTCAGGCTTCGGATTGGGATGTTATCATCAAGCCATGATCGGGCCTGTTTGTGGCTTGTTGGCTTGGCAGGCTGCTGAGGGCCTCCAGAAGCCTGACAGAGAAAGCCGGGTGCACTTCTCCGACTCAGGAGAACTTAGATTCCTTCCTGGAAATCGGCATTTCTCACGGTGGACTTCAACTCCCAGAATTACCGAGCCAGCCATGGGGAACTCTGGGAGTTGGAAGTCCACAGGTCTTTAAAAAGTTGCCCAGCTGAGAAACACGGTGATAAATATTCCTGGCTGGAATTCAAAGGAAGGCAGGCACTTACGGCAGCTTCGGCTTCCTGCTTCTTCTGGAAGGTGTCGCTGGCGCAGCTCTCTCGCTGCTTCTCCAAGTCCCTAATGCCAGAAAAAGAAGAAGGGGATTATGTGGGGTCCATCCATCTATCTATGTATCTATCTATCTATTCATCCATCCATCCAACTATCTTTGTATCTAACTTTGTATCTATCTATGTATCTATCTATCTATGTATCTATTCATCCATCCATCTATCTTTGTATCTATCTATGTATCTATGTATTTATCTATTCAACTATGTATCTATCTATCTATCTATTCATCCATCCATCTTACCTACCTATCTACCTACCAGTATCTCTCTCTCTCCATCTATCTATCCATCTGTCTGTCCATCCGTCCTCCCGTCTATCTTGTTCTGTCTGTCTGTCTGTCTGTCTGTCTGTCTCTGTCTGTCTATCTTATCATCTGTTTTCACAATCCATATCTATCCTGCCTGCTGCCTGCTTGCCTGCCTGCCTGCCTGCCTGTCTGTCTGCCTATCTTGTCATCGCCTGCTGCCTGTCCGTCTATCCGTCCATCCGTCCATTCCGTCCGTCCGTCCGTCCGTCGTCATTCTGTCCTGTCATCCATCCGTCTGTCTGTCCATCAAATCCCTCCGTTATCTGTCTGGTCTCTCTCGTCATCTATTTCTCTCTCTCTCTCTTATCTATCTATCTATCTATCTATCTATCTATCTATCTATCTATCTATCTATCATCTCTCTCTCCCTCCTCCCTCCTCCAACCATTCTAGCCTGTCTAGCTACAATTTACAAAGCCTGGCCCCACCCGGACTCAACTCTCCGGTCACTTCCACCCAGCTGGGCGAGACCCCTTCCCCTTCTTCTTCCACACCCTGGGCCACTCACTTCTCCTTCTGCGCCCGCAGGTAGGGTTGGATGATCAGCCGGTCCATGGCGAAGTAGAAGACCAGCGGGCCGGCCGTGGCGTAGAAAACGGCGCTGGGCAGGAGTTGGTCGGTCAAGTGAATGGGGAAGAAATACGTCTGGCTGGCTCTGTTCAGCCTAGAAGGCAGGAGAAGGAAGAAGAAGAAGGGAAAAATACATTGGCATCTACAAATGATCATTTCTTTGGTTGCTGTATATTCATTTATTTTTATTTTGGGACAGGTAGTGTCCAAACCGAGCTTCTTCTGCGCATGGCAGCGGTTATTTCCCCTTGAAAGCCGCTGGGGATTTGCCCCCTGGCATCCGTGGGTCCATGAATGAATTCCTCCTTCTGACAGGCCACCCCACTCCTGCCCCGATGCGCCAACTAGCCATGGTCGGTCAGAGCCAAGGGGGTGCAAAGAGGCTTGAGGCCCTGGAAATGCCCATCTAGGCCAACCGTCCTGGCATTCGCACACGGGTGAGGCCCTGCCCCTCCGTCCCGCCGGTCCTGGCCAGAACGGGTGGGCAGCTGACTTACTTGATCTTCAGAGAGACGCCTTGCGGTACCCCGACGCTGACTGTGGCCCCCAGAACGCTGTGCTTGGAGATCTTACGCTCTGCTCCGTATTCCACGATGGTGCCGAAAAAGCCAGCCCTGGAAGGGACAAAAAAACCCCCCGGATGCCGTCAAGGAAGCCAGAAAAGCGGCATTAAGGAAAGTCCCTGGAGGTCATCTAGTCCAACCCAAGACCATTTCAGACAGGTCCAGTCTCTTCTTAAAAGCCTCCAATGATGGAGCACTCACAGCTTCGGAAGTCAAGCTGTTACATCCATGCATCCTCCATCCACCCCTCTTATCTCTCTGTCATGTATCGTATCTATTTCAGAATCATGGAGTCGTAGGACTAGAGGGGACCTTGAGGGTCTTCTAGTCCACCCCCGCTGCTGAAGCGGAAGCCCCTCTATCATTCCGGACAAATGGTTGTCTAATCATCATCATCATTTAACGACGCCATAATCCCTTGCAGGGTGGAGTCTGGGCAATTGAATGGAGCTAGCAGAGTTTATGAATGGCCGGATGCCTTTCCTGTCCCCAGTGCGGAGTTTTGTCCAGCAGGCATATTTCTCATTGTGTCCAGAGAGAGAAATATCTGCTTCTCCCCAGGATCAAACTCGCAGCCTCCTGGTGGTGAGGCGAGACCTCCACTCCTAGGCCACCACTGCACCACTCCTTAGGCCAGGGGTCCCCAAAATATGCTGGCTGGAGAATTCTGGGAATTGAAGTCCACAAGTCTTAAAAGTTGCCAAGTTTGGACACCTCTGCCTTAGACAAATGGTGGCCTAATCTCTGTTTATAAGCCTGCAGTGATGGAGGGCTCACAATTTCGGGAGGCAAGTCATTCCATCCACCCCTCTTTCCTTCCCACCCTCTGTCTGTCTGTCATGCATCTTCCCTATCTATCTCAGAATCATAGAATTGCGGGGTTGGGGCTTTGGAGGTCATCTACTCCAGCCCCCTGCTCGAGTGGGAGAAAGCTCTACCATTTCAGACAAGTCTCTTCTACCTGTATACCCCACTGGCTTTCCTTCTTCTTCCCCTTTTTGATGCTATATCCCACCCTAATCCAGCCCCAGACCACAGAAGGATTTAAAAACAATCAATAATAAAGATGATGTCAGTGCTGGCCAGCCTTTGGAACCAGGGGATTCTGGGAGCTTACGGGGATTCTGGGAGTTGAAGTTCAGACATCTTAAGGTTACCAAGTTAGGGGAAGAGACAATTGACACCAGTGTCCCAGATCTTCCTCCAGAGATCAACCCCTCTAAGGGCTTCCCTTCCCCAATTTCACACCCCACCCCCTTTCCAGGCCCCATTCAGCGCCCGGCCACCAGTTCCGACATACTTCAGGGATCCTTTGACCCGGGTCTGATCTTCGTCCTGAAACTTGTGCTGGTAGCTGACCATGACGAAGGAGTGGGGGATGCCCAGCTGCAAGAAATAAATAAAATCAAATTAAACACGGCAAAACGTCGAAGCCAAGGCCCAAAGTCACCCAGTCGGCTTTCATGCCTAAGGTGGGACTAGAACTCCCAGTCTCCTGGTTTCCAGGCCAGCACCTTACCCCTGCACCAAACTGAACCCCTCAGCCAGCAAGTCTACCTCTCTTAAATTTGCCAAGGCTGCTCTGTACAAACAACTACTCGTTGTCCTTGACTTACAATCATTCATTTAGCGACCGTTCAAAGTTAAACAACAGCAAAAAAAGACCTGCAAAAAGTGACTTACAACTGAGTCTTTGCACTTACAACCGTCAGAGCAACGATCCTATGACCCAAATGCAGTTGCTTGGCAACTGGTGTGTATTTATAATAATAATAATAATAATTTATTAGACTTGTATGCCGCCCTTCTCCCTAATTTATGATGGTTTCAGTGCCTCTGGGCCACATAAAAGCCGATTTTGACCCTCCCGGCCGGCTTCTGACTAGCAAAGTCAATTGGAGGTGGGGGGGGGAGCCAGAATTCACTTAACGGCCATGCGATCCACTTAACGATGGCACCGATTCGCTCCTGCGGTCTTAGGAGGGGCGAAGAGGGAATCTTCCCACCTGGAAGGCCATGGTGAAGTGGCTGGTTTTGGTGTCCCGGACGAGACTGGTGTTCATGGCGGACTGGATGCCCCAACGCCACTGCAGGTAGCCCATGGTGTTCTTGTCCAGATTCCGGGCCAGGACCGTCGTAAGGCCAGGACGGATGCCGCGTGAGGAGAACTGGAGGGCGCAGTTAGTGGTGACGAAGCTGCCCAGGGTGCCAAGTCCAGAAAGAAACGGAGCAGGAGTGAGAAAGAAGCCCCTAAAAACGCTCATCACGGCCGGTCCTTGACTTACGACGACAACATTTCTCTGGCTAAGTCGTTAAGTGGGTTTTGCCCCACTTGACGGGCCTTCCTTGCCAAGGGGGTGAAAGTGAAAGTCGCCGCAGTTCAGTTAGCCGCCATGGCTATGGAATCGAATCTGGCTCCCCCCCCTGCCCCCTCGGTCACAAAAGGGGATCGAAGGTCACACCACAACCTTCCCTGGGGAGTTTTATGGGGGTCCCCTTGCAAAAAAAAATCTCACCATCGCTGCGTGAGATTGCGAAACATTTTCAGGCCAAAAACGGGGCCCTGCAGGTCTCCGGCTCCAAATTCCAGCTGTGGTAACGGAAGAGAAGAAAGAGGAGTGACCGGCAGTCCTCGTGTTACGGCAGTTTCTGTCCTGTCCTGTCCTGTCTTCTATATTCTATTCTATTCCTTTCCTATATTCTATTCTATATTTTATTCTATTCTATATTCCTATTCTATTCTATCTATCCTATTCTAATCTATATTCTATTCTATTCTCTGTTCTATTCTATTCTATATTCCTATTTTATTCTATTCTATATTCTATATTCTATTCTATATTCTCTTCTCTTCTATTCTACATTCTATTCTATTCTATATTCTCTTCTATTCTATATTCTCTTCTCTTCTATATTCTATTCTATTCTATATTCTATTCTATATTCTATATTTTATATTCTATATTCAATTCTATATTCTATTCTATTCTGTATTTTATTCTATTCTATTCTATATTCTCTTCTCTTCTATATTCTTTTATATTCTATATTCTATTCTATATTCTATATTTTATATTCTATATTCATTCTATATTCTATTCTATTCTGTATTTTGTTCTGTTCTGTTCTATATTCTCTTCTCTTCTATATTCTTTTATATTCTATATTCTATTCTATATTGTATTCTATATTCTATTCTATATTCTATATTCTATTCTATATTCTCTTCTATTCTACATTCTATTCTATCCTATATTCTATTCTATTCTGTATTTTATTCTATTCTATTCTATATTCAATTCTATATTCTATTCTATATTCTATTCTATATTCCTATTCTATTCTATTCTATCCTATTCTAATCTATATTCTATTCTATATTCTATTCTATATTCTATATTTTATATTTTATATTCTATATTCTATATTCTCTATTCTATTCTATTCTTCTTTTCCTCCTCTTCATCCTTCTCCTTGTCCTGCTTCCTTCCCTTCACTCTTTCTCTTTCCTTCTCCCTCTTTGCCTCCTCCTCCCCCCCCTGCAAACCACTCACCCTTCTAACACTGAAAATGTTACCTAGTTGGGTCATGAGACGTCCGCAAGTAAACCCCCAAGCCCAGAGAGCACCAAGGACCCCCAGGTCCAACCCAATTTCCTCCCCCTTCGAAGCAAAGCAAATCAGCCTCAAAACCTGCACACACACCCCCCTTCCCAGTTTACCTCTCCCCATCCTTTGGCGGAGGTCACCCGCCGGAGACCCAGGCTGACTGAGCCGCCGCCATTGCCATTCTGCGTCGAGAGGTTTCCCGAGAGGATGGCGGTGTCCGTGGTCGTGAGCGGGGCCTGTGCAAGAACGAACGGATCGAGCCAGTGAGCCAAGTTAGAGGTGAGCCAATGAAGTTCTTTGAAAGCGCGAGGCGCCCTCTGGGGGACAGAACAGGGAAAACAACAGCAAAGAGAAGCCTCTCACCTCGATGGACTGCGATATGTGCATCCGGTTGATTTCGATGTGGGGGAAAGGGCTGGCCGACACGTCTTCGAACTCCTCGTCGTAGCGGTCAAACAGGTCGGTCGCATCCACTCCGACGCTAATCGTGCCCTGTGGAATGGGGACAGATCCTTGGGGTTAACGGACGGTGCGAGCCTTCGTGCCTGGAATCGCAGGCAGTCCTCAGTCTACAACCCACAAGCAAGCCCAATGGAGGGAGGAGTTAACAGACCGGCTACCTCCTACAAATCCCGCCCCAATGACTCGTTTAATGACTGCATCACTTAGCGACTGATAATGCCAGTCCTGGATTGCGGTCGTAAGCTGAGGACTAGCTGGGTGGAAGTTGCTCATTTTATCCTCCTTTTGGGGTTTCATTCACTGCTTGGAGATTTAAACTCAGCTTCTGGGAAATGAGTATATTTACAAACAGGAGGACAAACGTGATTTCTCCTGATTCTGAAATAAATACATTTACAAACAGGAGGACCAACACAACGTGATTTTGACAATTCCAGACTCTTACTTTGGGGTTTGTCCTCTGCTGAAGCCGCCTCTCCTCCCTCTCGCGCTGCAACTGTTCAAATTCCTCCCGGATTTCGGCCGGGGTCCTCCTCCTTTCGACCACCTAAACGGGACAGAAATTCAATTTTTTTTCCGTAAGTTTTTTATTTTTAAACAGACAAAACACACACAAAAAAACCCCCCCATAAAACCATCTTTCAGTTACATACAGTGTGTCAGTTGGCACCAGTCTCTTGTGCACAATCTCTACAGTCATTCCCTTCTAATTACATTTTAATCCTCATATCCTCATATCTTGGTTATTTGAACAAGCCGGCCTGGACTAAGGGTGGAGGGGGTTGGGGTAGTTTTAAATGTTTGTTCTGGTTTTAGATAATTTATTTGGTCCTATTGGTTTAATGATTTTTAACTTTTTTAAATTTGTTACTGCATGCTTTTTATGATGTGAGCCGCCCTGAGTCCCCAGGGAGATAGGGGGGCATATAAGACCAAACAAACAAACAAACAAATGCATAAATTATATATATTTCTAGTATTATCATTATTATTTATTAGACGGTCACCTGCATTTCATCAGTTTATGAGCAAATCCCCATTTTGACTTAGCCTACTTTATAACATTCATTTCATCATCACTCATCTATTCAATAGTATTAGGGACAGAAATTCATTTTTCAGGGGTCACCGGTTAACCAGCGCAGACAAAATGGAACGGCTTCCATTCAGAAGACCTTCTGACCTGCATCTCCCTCCCTCCCCTCTTGCTCTTCAAATGGGCTGCAGAGATATTGTTATCCTTGGTTTAACGCCAGGAAGCACACCTGGGACAGGCGGAGGGGTCCCTCTCAAGGTCCTCTAGTCCAACCCCAAGTCCAAGCGTCCCAGTTAGACACTGGTCCGGTCTCCCCCACCCTCAGACAAGCCAACATCCTTTCTGGATCCTTGCATGGAAAGTAACCAAGGAGAGAATTAAGGAATTAAGGAGGAATTTCCTGACAGTGTAGACAATTAACCCATGGAACAGCTGGCCACCAGACATCGTGAATGCTCCATCCCTGGAGGCTTTTTAAGAAGAGAGATTAGACAGCTACTTGTCCAGTCTCCTGCTGGGCCAGGGGTTGGTCTAGAAGACCTCTAAGGTCCCCTCCAACTGTTATAGACGTACAACAGTTCATTTAGTGACCGTTCGAAGTTAGAACAGCACTGGAAAAAGTGACGTAGGGCCATTTTTCACACTTACGACCGCCGCAACATCCCCGCGGACACGTGATCAAAATTCGGACTTTTGGCCACTGACTTGTACTTACGACGGTTGCAGTGTCCCAGGGAACCCTTTTGCGACCGTCTGACGAGCAAAGTCACTGTGGGAAACCAGACTGGCTTTCCAAACTAACTTAACCAGGGCAGCAATTCGCTTCATGACGGTGGCAAGAAAGGGCGTAAAAAAAAAGCCCCTTTTAAAAACCGTCTCGCTTAGGAGCGGCTCTGTTGGGCTTGATTGTGGCCGTAAGTACGAGGACTTACGTTTTTCCCCCCAAATCAAGGGAAGTTTCCAGCTCACTGAGGAGAGACCGTCCTTCAGCAGAGATTATGGGGAAGAAATCCCACCCACCCACCCACCCACGTCCCCTGGCTCAAGCTCTTAAAACCCCCGGCACGAAAAAACCAGGGGATTAAATCATCCGCAGGGCCAAGAAAGGTGAAATGGATGGCGAATAGCCAGGATGGATGAATTTATAGCCAATGATTTTTATCTTGGGGTCTCTTTTGGGGCCAGATGGAAAGGACAAAAAAAACCCAACGCTCCCAGGATTCGGCAGCTGCGAAAAAGCCCATTTAGAGAGTCCGGCCACATCTGCTTGGGGACTGACCTCGAGGTTAAAAACATCTGGCCTCGGGTGACCTCATTGGAGGGTGCTTTTCTTGGGAAAATGGACGGGTCAGGGGGTTAGAGAGATCCGTTCTGCAGCTGAGCAGAGGGGAGGTCAGCCTTATTTTGCCAGGGGAGGGGGGGGGAAACGAAAGAAAAATAAGGCTGGGGTCAAGCGAGCCCACCTTAAATCCCCCTTCTCGGCTGTCTTTCCTCCCCGGCTACCACCTCTGGGCAGCCGATCTGGACTGCGTCGTTTCTCATATGGATCTATAGGTGGGTATGTGCATCATTTCATATTTGCATATTTATTTATTTTGTCATGCTGATGTTGATATTGGAGGGGGGGCCCTTTGAGAGCCACATGCAACGAAATTTCATTTTAATGTATGCCGATTAGTGTACATTTAAAGTGACAATCAAGTTGTATTGTATTGTATTCTATATTCTATTCTATATTTATTCTATTCTATTCTATATTCTCTTCTCTATTCATCTGTTCTATTCTGTATTCTCTTCTCTTCTATATTTTCTTCTCTTCTCTGTTCTACTCTATATTATTCTATTCTATTATCTATTATTCTATTCTATTCTCTATTATTCCATTCCGTTCCATTCTATTCTATATTCTCTTCAATTCTATTCTTTCTATTCTATATTCTCATCTCTTCTATATTCTACTTTATATAATTCTATTCTATTCTCTATTATTCTATTCTATTCTATTCTATTCTATTCTATCCTATCCTATCCTATTCTATTCACATAGGAAATCTGAAGCTCAATCGTGGTCTTAAGTCATGTCTCCTGTTTCCACTGAATCTTCTCAAGCCAGTTATTCCCACCCCCCATCCTTCCCATCTCATCCCTCAACTCACAGAAACGGCACGATTTCAATTTCCACTTTCAGCCGAAAAGAAGATCAATTGGAAAAAAGAGAGATGGCACAGATGTGGCTTTTAAAAAAATGTCACCGCTTTTTCCCCGAGCCATTGCCCCGTAGCTCTTCGCAAACACCTTGACACTCTGCGGGATCCAAATTTCCTGCTCTTTAAACCATCTGCTGCCCCCCCCCTCAGTCTCCATCCCCACTTCAGTGAACGTTTCCTACAGTGATGCATTCCTTTATTTTCTTTCCTTTTAAAATAATCAGCTCCTTCTTCTGTTTATTCTCAGCCACGATTAGGCCTCGGGGGGTCCCCGCTTCAAATTATAAAATTCTTGCTGTTTTTTTTTCACCCCGCTCCGTAGGGGAGTCTGACACCGCGGCCAAAACTAATTACGGAATTTTATTTTATTTTTTGAACATTCCACCCGTCAAATCTGTCACTATTATCCGTCAAGGCGGGAATGAAGTCTGAGCAAGGACGCTCAGACGGCCCGAAGGGAATCCCTGAAAGTCACGATTCAAGGCTGTCTTTCCTTTTTCATCCAACCCCGGAGGGCATGTGGTATTCCTAGCATCAGAATTGCAGAACGACGGAGTCAGAAGGGAGCTTTGAGGTCATCTAGCTGAACCCCTCTGCTCGAGCAGGAGACACTTCCCCACAGAATGACGGCACGACGGAGTTGGAAGGGGGCAATTGGGGGAATCACAACGGTCTCACTTAGCAGCATCAATTCGGGGCACAACTGTGGTCGTAAGTCGAGGACTGCCTGCATTACATTTTTCTCTTTCTGAGATAAGAACAAAATGTGGCCCTTTGGCGGTTTTTTTTCCCCTTCTTCCCTGGCCTGCCAATCGTTCCCATCAGGGGCGCGTAGCTCCCTTGACCATAAAAAGCTAAATACACAGAGTTATTTTTAACAGAGAGACCTTTAAAAACCCTTCAAAGGTCTTTCTAAAATCTCTGAGCTGAATGCCAATAGCTCCACTATTTTTATTATGGCAAGATAAATCACCTAACTGCGGTTGGGGGAAAGAGAAAAAGAAAAGAAACTCAAAATATCGTTAAATAAATATTGAGCTTCTCACTTACGCTCTGCCTGATGTAGAATATCGGCAAATATTAAACCCCTCCAGACAGCTCTAACTTCGGTTAAGCCATTTCCAAATGTCTCTATCATCAGATAGTCCCTTGACTTACGACTGTTGTGTTTAGTGACCGGTCAAAGTTAAAACAGCCCTGGAAAAAAAAAGACTTACCACCGTGTTTCACACTTGGCACCTGACCCATATTCACGACGGTCGCAGCGTCCCAGTTTTGCGACCTTCTGACAAAGTCAGCCAGATTCGCTCAACAACCATGTGACTCACTTAACAAAAGCAGGGATTCGCTTAACGATGGTGGCAAGGAAGGCCGTAAAATAGGTCAACGCTCACTTAGTGATGGTCTCGCTTAGTGATGGAAATACTGGGCTCAAATATGGTCGGAAGTCAAGGATTATTGGTAACACATTAAAATCCATCATGGGGAGGGGGAAACAACCCCTCTTTTCAAGAGATCCTTCTTTCAATTCTTTATTTTAAGAAAATAATAATTAAATGACCAGCTGATCATTTTTGCAGTGTTTTTAATGAGTGCATCTCTTCCTCTTAAAAATACTTACACACACATATCTATATCTATCTATCTATCTATCTATCTATCTATCTATCATCTATCTCTATCCTCTTTCTCTCTCTATATATATATATCTATCTCTGTCTATCTCTCTCTCTCTCTCTATCCTCTATCTATCTATCTATCTATCTATCTATCTATCTATCTATCTATCTTTTTTTAAAAAAATGTTCTCCTGGCCCAATTTTTCTGTAGCCACTGACGCATCCTTCACTTTGCGGATTTTTTGCCGTCTGTCAACCAGGTGCAAGACTAGCCAGAGTGAATGTCCGCCGCTGGTATTTTTAGCTGCACGGAAGGGCAGAACCTCCATTTACAAAGCGGAGTTTTCCAAAGTTGGGACGTTGGAAAAAGTTCCAAGAAGAGCAAGTAAGATGACTCAACGACCTGGCTGTTTGGGCAGTCTGGGCTGTGCTGACCTCCTGGGGGTGGGGTAGTTTTGTTTTAAATTGTGGGGGTTTTATATGAATTTGACTTGGTTTGTTTAATATGGTTTTATTTAATTAATTTATTGTGCGGTTTTAGCTGTAAGCTGCCCCGAGTCCTTTTTGGAGAGGGGGCGGCATACAAGTCAAATAAATAAATAAATAATAAATAAATGATTGAAGGCCTGGAGGCTAAAACATAGGCAGAGCAGTTGCAGGAATTGGGGTTATCTAGTTTAATGTGAAGGAGGACAAGGAATGACATGATAGCACCTTCTAATATTTGAGGGGCTGCCCAAAGAAGAGGGAATCAAGCTATTCTCCAAAGCCCAGAAGGCAGGACAAGAAACTGTTCTTGTAAAAGAAGCTGACTTTGTAAAAATGCCGCTTAGTAATAAGCAGGCATATACAATGGAATGAAGGCTATTGCTGAGCACACTGGGTTGTATCCCAACATTGTAAGTCACCTGAGTCTTCGGAGAAGGGCGGCATATAAAATGTAATTTAAAAAAAAGAAACAATGGTTGGAAAGTCATCAAGGAGAGAAGCAACTTGGAATTAAGGTGGGATTTCCTGAGAGTGAGGACAATTAACCAGTGGAACTGCTTGCCACCAGAAGTTGTGGATGCTTCATCACTGGAGGTTTTTAAGAAGAGACCGGACGGCCATTTATCTGCCATGATATAGAGTCTCCTTCTTGAGCAGGAGGTTGGACTATATGACCTCCAGGGTCCCTTCCAGCCCTACATCCTATGGTCTATGAATTCTGTTTTTCTCCTCCTAGGAGACCTCAAACTCAACGGCTCCATTTTTTGCAATACGAAACCTCAGGATGAATTCGTCCATTTTTGCGGCTCTCGCCCAAAACGAGGAATTCTAAACTAAGCCATGCTCCATCCCTGGGGGTTTTCAAGAAGAGACTGGGCAGCCACGTGCCTAGCATGGTTGAGGGTGCCCTGCTTGAGCCAGGGGTTGGACTAGAAGACCTCCAAGGTCCCTTCCAACTCTTGTTCTTCTGCTTCTCCTTCCCTGCCCCCAAACAGACAAGCCCAAAGCCCAGATGGAGACCAGGCGTGGACAGCAGCTCTGCCTCTTCTTCTTACCTCCCATCCTTCCATCTCAAGGCCTCGCTTTCCATAAATGTCATAGATGGCTCGGGTCTGGGGGTCACTGAGCACTGGAAATGAAAATCGAGACGTTATTATACGAAGCTGCCGCTCTGGAGGCTGAGTTCACAGCCACAGCCTCTGCACCCAATCCACGCAAACACATTTCCAGCGCCTTTTCACTATTATTTTTAGAAGACCAAAAAGAAAAAAAGCAGGCCACCCAATTCACACACAGTGAAATGACTGTCGATCTCTAGAGAGGTATTTTTAAGCCTTTAAAAAAAAAAAACAATTCCTGTCTAACCCTAAACCTCAGCACCTTTCCAAAAACTGGATTTCAAACCGGGGCGCTGCGGAGGGGAAGGTTTTAGAGTCAGAAACAGCACTCCTTTCCAGCTTCTTAAACTCTTGCTCAAAAGGATGCTGTAAATTGTTGTTTGTCAACCTTGGCAATCTTGAAGATGAGCAGACTTCGACTCCCAGAATTCCTCAGCCAGCCCAGCTTGGGTTTTTTTCTCTCCCACCCCTTTCCCCAGAGTGGAGAGAATGCAGAGGGAGGGTTTATAAGAGAGTAAGCAGGCCACCAATGGGGATACACATTGGAAAGAAGGGAGGGAGGGAGGGAGGAAGGAAGGAAAA
>CM019158.1:9008184-9034470 GCA_009733165.1 Naja naja | reverse complement strand
CGTGGCTTGCACAGCTACCCCCCAAAAATAAATAAATAAAAATATAATCTGGCCACCTCACATGATCGCAAACTGTGTGGATCCATTATTATTATTATTATTATTATTTTGCACGTGCTGTTAAATCACCTCTCCTCTTGCCTTTTTGGCCAGCTTCCCTCTCAAGCGCTTAAGAGCTTTTGTAGAAGATTGGCAAAACCTTTTTCTTTTCCTAAAAAAAAACAACCCCTCTCTCTCTGTAGAGGGAAGGAAAGAGACCACTGGGAATTGGGAGTGGAGGGAGGGGAAAAAAGAGGAGCCCTTCGCCTGGGTAACCTTGGAGACCTCCCCTCAATTCCCTCCCCACCTCTTCCTGACGGAAAGAGCGGACGCATTAACCGGGAAGGAGCTCTGTGGCAAAGAGTCTTTGCAGAGCAGGTCTGCTGATGGGCAAGGCCAGGAGTGTGGTTGTGTTAAGCTCTTATGGGAAACACACACATACACACACACACACACACACACACACACACACGAGAGGGGCTCACGTGGGCAGCTAAGAAGCTGGTGGGGGCATCACAAAGGGAGCAATGTGGTCTTGAGCAGGCCCAGCATCTCAGAGAAGCGTAATGTAAAAAAGGTTGGCTTTAAAAGGGAGGGGTGGGCAGGGATGGGAAGGGAAGGGATAGGAGGAGGAGGGGGGGGAGAGGAAGAGGAGGAGGAGGAAGAAAAGGACTGCGAGTCTTCAAGGTATCTGAAGTTGGTTGTTTTCTGTAGACGTTTCATGACCCAGCTAGGTAACATTATCAGTGCTGAAAGGGAGGTGGACTTGCAGGGAGGAGGAGGAAGAAGAGGACTTGTGGGGCCCTTGGTACTCTCTGAGCTCAGCTGGGTTTTTTGGCAGACATTTCATTACCAAACTAGGTAACGTCATCAGTGCTGAAAGAAAGTCTGGGGGTTTTTCAAGAGGGGAAAAGGAGGAGGAAGGAAGGAGAAGAAGAAGGGGAGGATTGTGGGGTCCTTGGTGGTCTCTGAGTGGTTTTCTTAGTGGTTTCATGGCCCAACTAAGGACCATCATCAACGGCTCTACACAACATACACAGTCGGTGATAGGCAGCACGGATGGCGTTCCCTAGTTGGGTCACGAAACGCCTGCGAGAAAAACCACCCGGCTCAGAATAGAATCCCAGTTTCCCGGAAGGGAGACCCCGCCCCCCCCTGACCTTCGTAAGCCTGATGCAGGAGGTTGAAGAGCTGCTCAGCCTGCCTCTTGAGTTCGGGGTCTCTGTGCTTGTCGGGATGGTACAACATGCACAGCCGGCGGTAGGCGGCTTTCAACTCCTCTTGAGAGGCCTGGGGTGCGGGAGGGAAAAAGACCAGAAATGTGCAATTAAACATATAAGGCTCGCTCATTCATTCATTCATTCATTCATTCATTCATTCATTCATAAATAAAAAATAAAATAAAATAAAATAAAATAAAATAAAATAAAATAAAATAACCAGCCATCAAGGCTACTGAGTTCCCAAATCTGCTGGATAAGGGCAGCCAAGCGTTGCTGGTCAGCAGGTCGCAAGGGCGGACCACATGACCCTGGGACGTTGTGACCATCGTAAACTCAAGCCGGTTGGTGAGCGTCCGAATTTTTGCTCACGTGACCGCGGGGATTGCAGCGGCGGTCGTTAAGTGTGAAAAATGATCAGAAGTCCGTTTCTGAACTTGAAAACAAATGGTTGTAAGTCAAGGCCTTCCTGTATTAGAGTAGCTATAATTAAACCACCATGCAGATACAGGAATGTCCCTGAGGTTTATGCAACTGAAGGCTTTATTTAAGCGGTGGAAAAAAAATGTGTCTAGCTTCCCGGAACAATTTTAACCCGTGGAACGACTTGCCACCAGAAGTTATGAATGCTCCAACACTGGAAGTTTTTAAGAAGAGATTTGTGTAGGGTTTCCTGCCTGAGCAGGGGGTTGGACTAGAAGACCTCCAAGGTCCCTTCCAGCCCTATTCTGATTGATTTGATCGATTGACATGGTCTAGTCTCCTGTTTGAGCAGGGGTTGGGCTAGAAGACCTCAAGGGTCCCTTCCAGCTCTAATCTTAACGGACTGATCTTGGAGTCACCTCCTGGCCTTCAGAAGTTGAAGAGCCCACGTCCTGTTCCTAAAAGTCAGCAAAAAAAACCCATTCCATTTTCAATATACGTAGCAGGACTGGAGCCATTTCTGAAACTGAGATTATTATTATTTATGTTCTGTTGTTTTTAAACAAAAAAAAAATTCTTAGTTCATCTACATGCAAATTGGACAAAATGCCTCTCGCTGCCTCTCTTATAAGTTTAGGAGAATTAACGCCGATAAGGAAGGAGTAGAAATTCTGGCTGGGCCGGGACTTCTATTTAATCAAACTGGTGATAAATGGCTTCATGTGCTATTGATTACGTCACAGAAATGAGCCGTTCAATTTCCCCCCCCCCAACGCAAATATCATGTTCAATAAAATGCAAAATTGGGCTTTTCATCACCGGGGAAATCGCTGAGGTCACCGGCTCGATATTG
The DNA here is from genome assembly GCA_009733165.1 of Naja naja. Lineage (NCBI taxonomy): Eukaryota > Metazoa > Chordata > Lepidosauria > Squamata > Elapidae > Naja > Naja naja. The sequence continues at coordinate 9,031,935 of CM019158.1, read as the reverse complement.
CATGAACAAAGAACGCCTCTCTGGCGGCTGCCCGAAATCCTGACAGCATTTCACGTCGTAATGAGAGACTAATCCTGATACGGGGAGTCCCCGAGTTATGGCCACAACCGAGGCCGAAGTCCACACGTCGTAAAACAAGGCGAAATCCGCTTCACAACGGTCTCACGGCAAAATAGAAATTTGGGACTCAATTGTAGTCGTCTTTTTTTTTTGTCATTGCCAGAACTATTGGTAAGAGCCAGATTTCCCCCCGCCCCCCATTCTCATCTCATCCTGGTCTGTTTAACTCTGTTCTCTTCCATCCTTCTGGTCAGACTAACCAGGATGAGCGAGGCAGGAGGAGGAAGGACACAGAATTGGCGAGACCGGGCTGCAAATTTTAATAAAATCATTCTGGCAGGATTTGTTCTTTAAAAATAGGTTGGGGACGCAAGAAGCAATTAACTCGAGACACCTTCCCCGAAGCCAGCATTCAAAGCTTGAACGTGCCTGGAAGCTCCACCTTGGTTCGATCTTGATTTACAAGTTTCTCAATCAAATGGTCTGTCATAGCAGCCTTATATTTTGAAAGGACCCTGACAGGTTTCATGGCTCCGTTCGCCTCTGCTTCATATTTATTTTTTATCCCTCCTGGCAAATCATCGGATCATGGAAATCAGCCCTGCCATCTTTCCTATTTAATAAACATAGTTCTCGAGTTCTTCCTTTTCTGGATGCAGCCCAAAATTAATAACTATAAAAAACTGTCATCTTGACAAAACGCTTGCCTGTGTGCAGCCCTGGACAGATTGGATCCTATGGGAAATAAATGGCATTTTCCCCTCTATTTATTTGTTTAGCATTGGTTTATTAAAGGGTTTTCTCGCCTACTTTTCAAACATAGCCTGGGAAAAATGTCATTTTTCATATTACATATTACAACCTATTAAGGGGAACTTGAGAAAGGACACGAAGCATAGCCTCCGACTATTTTTAAAATCTACTTGGTTCTTTTTCTTTAAAAAATGTAACAGATGAAATCGTGCGTGGTTCTAAGGGGAAGAAATTCACGTAACTGGGAAGACAGTCAAAATAAAATTTGGCAAGATTAACTATGGAGTGCTTAGTGCTCTCGGAGCTTGGCTGTTTCCTTGCAACGTTTCAAGACCTTACTAGGAAAGATCATCAGTGCTAGAAGGGAGTGGGGTTTGTGGAGAGGAAGAGGAGGAGGAGGAAGGAGGAAAGGAGGAGGAAGAGGGCGAGGAGAGGGAGAGGGGAAAAAGGAGAGAAGGAAGAGGGGAAGGAGGAGGATTGTGAGGTCCTTGGGCCTTGTGAGCTTGGATGTTTTCTTACAGACATTTCATGACCCAACTAGGGAACAGCATCAGTGCTAGAAGGGAATGGGGATTTTCTCTCTAGTTATATACCTATAACTCACTCCCTTCTAGCAACAGGTATGACTTCATGACCGTAACTTTGAATGGTCCCTAAGTGAATGGTGGTAAATCAAGGACCGGCTATTGGCCTGCACAAGTGTAGAAATCACCTCCAGGCAAAAGAGTTCAGGTTCAGAGATGGCCAGGAGAGCAAGAATAGGAACAGAGAGTTAACAAGAATTACAATTTGTCCCTTTTTTAAAAATGGCAACTCGATACCAACCCTTTATTTTTGCCACTGTCAAATATATCCCCGTAAAAGCCACAAAACTTTCGAGAACTGAATAGAGGGCCCGCGTGTCTTTCAATTAGCCATTAATTCTGCAAAGGAAGCTGTTCTGCATTTTTGGCAGAATGCTAACACTGATGGTAGAAAAACAAGAGTTTAGTGTTGTTCCGATTTTATTTTTCCCTCAGGCCAATTTAAAACGGGGGAAGAGCCGAGCCGTAGATCTGCTCAGACGAAAGCTCTCCCAAACTAATTAATCCAAAATTTAATATATAATACATTAACAAGCACCGTTTTCTCTACCTCTGGTGGCGCAGTCGGTTTTTTGATATAAAAAGATGCTCAAATCTGAAAATAGACGGAAGAGAGATATTGTATCCAGAGGTTGGGAACAAGGATCGGTGGTGAGTAAAAAGGAAACCAGCATAATCCGTAAAACCATTGCCCAGTCAATAGAGGTAGTCCTCGAGTTATGGCCGTTCAATGAAGTGACCATTCAAAGAGGACTGAAAGAAGTGACTTATGTCCGTTTTTCACACTTACGACAGTTGTACTATCCTGGGGTATATATGTAGGAAATAGATAGATGATAGATTATATATCTATATCTATCTATATTTATCTATCTATAGATATATACGGTATATATAGATAATTATCTATCTATCTCTATATCTATCTATCTATAGATATGTATCGTATATGTATATATATATGTGTGTGTGTATATGCATGTATGCAAATATGTGTGTGTATATACATATATGTATATGTATATTTGTGTATTTGTTTTCGTATTTGTGTATGTATATATGTATGTATACGTATATATGTGGGTGTGTATGTTCAAATACAGCACATGGATTTGTGTATGTTTGTATGGGCATTGGTATACAGGTAGTCCTTGAGTTAACACAGTTCATTTAGTGACTGTTCAAACTTACAATGGCACTGAAAGAAATGACTTAGGGCTGTTTTTCACTCTAATGACCATGGCAGCATCTCCAAGGTCACGTGATCAAAATTCAGACGCTTGGCTGCTGACTTGTTGCTGTGTCCCAAGGTCACATGATCCTCTTTTGCGACCGCCTAACGAGCCAAATCAACGAGGAATGATCGTGTTAACAACTGCAGTGATTCACTGAACCACTGCGGCACAAGAAATCGTAAAATGGGGCAATGCTCACTTATGAATGTCTCGGACTACCTTGCCTATGTATGTATATGTATGGAGAGAATGAAGATAGACAGACAGATAGATGGATAGTAAGAGACAGCTAGATGATAGATGACATAGAATACATACATACATGCATACATATATATACACACATACACACACACACGTCTATCTATCATCTTTCCCTATCTATCCTGTTAAAGAGTTGGCATCAGAATTTCACCTTTAATCCATGCCAGGGTGTACACAGAAAAACTGACAGTAAAGGATTATCTGTGGGCAAAGGGGTGGACTAGATCAGTGGTTCTTAACCTGGGCGATATCGCCCCCCAAGGGGCGATTTTGTTTTTCAGGGGGGCGATGGAACGAAAAGGGCGATGAAGGAATGGAAGGGGATATGGGGGCAATGGAGTGAGATATATTGGGGGAGAGAGAGAGATCTATATTGGTAGATAGATAGGTAGGTAGGTAGGTAGGTAGACAAAAAGACAGACAGGTAGGTAGATAGGCAGGAAGGCAGGCAGGCAAACAGACAGACCTTTTGGATGTATGGATGGATGGATGGACGGACAGATGGATGGACAGACAGAGAGAATGCGAGAGCGGCAGCACTTTGGGAAAGCGGTGGCGGCGGCTTTTCACAACATGCTGCTGCATTCGAGGCGCTGGTTCAGGTGCGGTACAACAGTCAATGGGGTGACCCTGCAGGGCCGGTGCCTCGAACGCCCCCCTGCTGCCTCTTAGCATCCCTCTGCTGGCCCCCTTGGGGACGCTAAGAGGTAGCAGGGGGGGCAGTTATGTTGGGGGAGGGGGGCGTTGACAACTTCCTCAATGGTTCAAGGGGGCGATTCTTTCAAAAGGGTTCAGAACCACTGGACTAGATGACCTCTAGAGAACCCTCCCAAAGTGCCTTTTGAGTCCCTCCTCGCCGGGAAAACCTCCAAAATCGAGATGATCTCAGCTCTGGGGCAAAAGGAGGAGAGGCTCCTGCTTCGCATACCACATTAATTATACACTTGACCGAAATCCCCGCCCGCTTCTGTCCTGTCAATGACCGGCCGAGCCTCCCAGGGTGCTCTCCCTAACGCCTCCCGGTCCCGGATCGCCTCGGAGCGGATCCCCGGAGGAGGCCGGATCCCCGCAGCGCCTCACCTCCCGCCGCACATTCAACAATGAATAATAGTCCTCATTGTCCGGCGCTTCATCGCCTGAAGAGGCCGCCGCCATGTTGCCGACCTTTCACCTTCCCCGCGCGCATGCGCCAGCCAGCAAGCGCCCTTCCCTCCCCGCCCTCACACGGCCGCTCTAGGAAAAGAACAGGCCGGCCGCGGAGTGTGCGAAACGAAGAACAGTTCCGCTTGCGCGGACGGGGACACCCCCCTTCAAAAAAAGCCGGTGGTACAAAGCAGACATGCGCAGAAGCGGCCGAAGGAGGACAGCCTCGAGGTTTTTGAAGGAGGCGCCGCGTGTGCCTTTGCTATGCATGCGTCCTAACGGCAGAGGGGTGGAACCGCGCCTACTTGTGGGCGGGGCTACACGCTACCCGTCTGGGGTTGCCAGTAACGTGTGAACCACGTGCAAAAATCTGGACTAAATGTTAATATATATTGCAAGTCCATGTAAGATAGGCCATATCCTAAAACAAATAAATGCACGTTCAAAATGCTGGTGATTGCGAGTTTATGCACATAGTATTTATTTTACATGAAGGCTTTTGAGAGCTGAATGCCATGACATTTCATTTTAATGTATGCCCATCAGTGTACATTCAAAGTGGCAAGAAAGTTGTTATTCTACTCTACATATTCTATATTCCATTCTATTTCCTATTCTATATTCAGTTTGATTGGATTCTATATTCTACATTTCATTCTATGTTCTATATTTTATTCCATTTGATTCAATCTATATTCTATCCTACATTCCATTCTGTTCTATTTTATATTCCATTCTATTTCCTATTCTATATTCTATTCAATTTGATTTGATTCTCTATGCTAGCCTAGTCTATTCTAGCAGATATTTCATTAAATTTTTACAACAGCCATCTCCACAACAAGATGACTCTAATTAGTTCTTAGTGACTTAAGCGACTTATGACCATTTTTCACACTTACAACCATAGCAGCATCCCAATTGTTAGATTTGCATGAAGAGTCAGACGCGGAGTGCTTCAGTAAAGAGTTTATTAGTGACTACAGCTCATAACAGACCCAATTTGGCTGGTCTGCGCTGCTACTTATAGCCAGCAGCCGCAGTTGCCAGCCAATCAGAGTGCAGGGTTTTCCCGCACTTTTTAAACCAATCATTTCTGACATTTTACAAGAACAGTTCAACCTTAACCAATGACATTCAAACCTGCATACATAACACCCCTCCCCACTAGGTTCAGTCCATACTCAAACCCCAACCTATCTAATGTATTCTTTTAAATAGGTGGGGCTCTTATGTGTACGTTGAGACCTTCGTGGTTCAGAAGTTTTAACGTTCTCACCCAGTGAGAGAGGAAATGTGTCTGTTGACATTTCCCTAGTTGGACTTCCTGTGAAAGAAGACCCTGTTTGATTGTTAGAATCTGGTCTCTCCTCCCAACCCATCTCCAGCCCAATGTCAGCACCCAAGTCAGGTAGTGATGTGCAATCTTCCACTTGTAAGGATGGATTTTGGCATTGTGACAGGTTTTGGGATGGTTCCTGTCGTAATGGCTCGTTACACATGGGGTTGATTCTTGCTTGCTGATTATCCTCATGTTCCTCCCCCTTCCCCCTAGAAAAGGCATTAGGTATGGGAACCAGAGAGGAACAATTGCGATGTTCCTGAGGTAACCTGGATCTAAGCTGATCAATGTGCCTGCTCCAGAGGACTCCATCCTCTGTCAGTCTATCACTTCTGGGAGACGCCCCCCCGCCCGTCCTTACCTGGGCTGGAAGCAGGGGGAGAGGACTGGAAGGGCTGGAGGCGCCTTTTGTAGATGCAGATGGGCAGAGCATGAATAATGCAAATTCCAATTCTTATGAAAATGAGGAGCTTAATTGCATTACCTAAAGAATGGAGGGGGAGGAGGGAGGGGGAGGCTCCCCCTGACAAACATTTTCGGGAGCTGTTTTGTGCCCGTTTTAGACATCCACCTGCCACCAGAGCTCTGGATCCCTTCCAGGATCCCACAGGTATCTCCTTCTCTGAAGATCTCAAGGTTGCCCTTCACTGCCTGGTCTTCTGCACTTCTCCAAGATCTCGAAACATGTCCCTTCTTCTACCTTGAGATTCCCCCCCCCCAAATGTCCTCTTTCTCCAAAAAACGGAAGAATTTCCTCTTCGTTCTCCCAAGATCTTAAGCGGATCCTTCTCCTTCTCTGGGATCTCCTCCGCCTGCTCCTCACCAAGACCCCTTGCTTGTAAAATGGTCACAACTGTCCGTGATCCCAGGACAATGTGACCGTCGTAAAGAGGAGCCCGTTGCCAAGCATCTGAATTTCGATCACGGCTGCAACGGTCACGTAAGTGTGAAAAACAGTCCCAAGTCCCTTTTTTTCCCAGAGCTGTTGCAACTTTGGCCGTTCAAAGAACCATTGTAAGTCAGGGACGACCTGTATACCCCCACGAGGAGATGGGGGCAGCCTCGTGAGTTCTCCCTTAATCTTGGTTCTCTGCATGGAATTTGACTTTTAAGGGAAGCACCAAGCTGAGCATTGGGATGATGGTGACATCTGTAAGGAGGAGAAGGAGGAAAAATTATATATATATATGTATATATATATTTACAAAAAAGAAAAGCCTTTGGAAGAATCTCGGGGTCTTCTAAGCCCAGTTCAGTAAACAGAGATCTTTGTGCAGCTTGTGGCTTCCCACTCTGGGATTAATTAAAGTCTCCGCTTTCCACTTTGCCTGGGTAACCTTTCTTTTATGCCTTTTAGTAGGTGTAGGGCCCCGAAAAAGTCAAGTCTATTATCGGCACGGCTCGGAGGGGAGAAGATCCTGCCCACCCTTGAAAGAACATGATGTTTAATGTTGCGTGAGGCTTCTGCTCCAGATGCTGCTGTCAGAGAGGCTCAGGTGAGAGGCTGGGCTGGGGGGAGGGAGGCAGGCGAGCCTGCTAAAATCTCTCTCTCTCTCTGAGGAGGAGGAGGAGGAGGAGGAATTGAGAAATAGGAGAAGAAGGAGAAGAGGAAGGAGGAGAAGAGGAGGAGGATGAATGGAGAAATAGAAGAAGAAGAGGAAGGAGGAGAAGGGATTGAGAAATAGAAGAAGGAGAAGAGGAAAGAAGAAGAGGAGAAGAGGAAGGAGGAGAAAATGAGAAGAGGAAGGAAGAAGAGGAGAAAAAAGGAGAGGAGGAGGAGGGAAAGAAGGAAGAGGAAAGACAGGACAGAAGGAAGACAGGAAAGGAGGGAGGGAGGGAGGGAGGGAGGAGAGAGGTAGAAAGATACAAGGCGGAGAGAGAAGGAAGGAAATGAAAGGAAAGGAAGAAAGGAAAGATTAAAATAACGCAGAGGCGCCTGCTGCCAAGCCCACGTGCAGAGCTGCTCCGTGCCCTCCGTATGCCCAGCTCCTCTGCCTGGGTGCCCGGGCGTGTGCTGGCTGGCTGGCTGGCTGGCTGGCTGGCTGGCTGGCTGGCTGGCTGGCTGGCTGGCTGGCGTGGGTGCCCTCCCTTCCCTCTCGTCTCAAAGACCTTGAAAAGTGAAGCAAAAAAAAAGAAACCTGCTTTGGCTCACTCAGGATCCCTCTCTCTTCTCTCTCGCCTGGGTCTGCGGGGGGGGGCGCCCACACGCCTCTTCCCCACCACACAGCTAGTCCTCCACTTATAACTGTTCATTGTTTAGTGTCCCTTCCAAGTTACAAACGGCACCGGGGGTGGGGGTGGAAAGTGGCTTAGGGTCGCTTTTCAGGCTTAAGGACCGTTGCAGCCTCTCCGCACAGCCCCCCCCCACGATCACGTGATCAAACTTCAGAGGCCCGGCAAACCGGCTCGTATTTACGACGGTCGCAGCATCCCGGTGTGTGTGTGTGTGTGTGTGTGCAGTCACGTGATCCTCTTTAGCGGCCTTCTGCCCCGCAGAGTCAGTGGGGATGCCGGACTCGCTGAACAGCCGCGTGACTAGGTGGACTGTGGCAGGGATTTCACTTAACAACGGGGTGTGTGTGTGTGTGTGTGTGTGTGTGCAAAATGGGGCAAAACTCGTTTCACGACTGGGTCGCTTAGCAACGAACATTTTGGGCTCAATTGTGGTGGTAAGTTGAGGACTACCTGTATAAGGTCTCCTGCTTGAGCAGGGGGGGTTGGACTAAATGACCTCCAAGGCCCCTTCCAACCTTAGGATTCTATGTTCTGAAGCAGGCCAGCACGCCTCCCCTGGGACCCAATCCTTCCTTCCCCCTTCCCTCTCCCTCCTCCTCTTCTTCTTCCTTCCTTCCCCCTCCCTTTTCCTTCCTCTGTACCTTCCTCTTTTCCTTTCATCCATCCATCCATCCTCCCTCCCATCCCCCATTTCCTTTTCTTTTTTTTCTTCTGCTTTTAGATTATTTTCTTCCTCCTCCCTCCCTCCATTCCTCACTAATCAGTTCTTTATCCATTTCCTTTTACTGCTCACTCCTATACTTATATTCTTCTTCCTCCTTCTGTCCCTTTATTCTTCTTTCCTTCTCCTCCCTTTTCCTCCTCTGACTTACCTTCCTCCATCCATCACCCTCCCTCACCCCCCCCATGTCCTTCCTTCTCTCTCTGCCTTCTATCTTTCTATCTCTCCTTCCTTCCTCCCTCCCTCCATTCCTTTCCTTACTAATCAATCCTTCCTTCCTTCCTTCCCTCCTTCCTTCCTTCCCTTCCTTCCTGTCTCCATTTGAAACCAAGCCAGGGATTCCCCTGAAGCAATTGTAAAAAAGCAGAGGGGGCTTAGCCCCACACAGACCCTCCTACAGAGACACCCTATCAATCCTTGCTATGCTGAAGATCCCCAGATCCTGCCTGCAACCTCCTGGAGACCCCTGCCCGTTTCCGGAATCCGATTTCGAGACAAGGAACAGAAGAAGGAAAATTAATTCTTCACACAACCTAAGAGCTTGTGGGAGTTGATCACAGTTAAAATCAAGGAAAAAAAAAAGCGAGGGCCCTACAAGCATTAAATCAGATTTCTGGCCACCACAGAAGCCTTTCACTGTCTCGGATTAATTTCTGTGGGAAATTGGAACTCGGTTACCTTTACTCCTACATCTGTCTTTCCTTCCCACAGCCTGGAGGGATACCTGACATTTTAAAACTCGTCTTTTGGGGTGGGTGGGTGGCTGGCTGGCTTAATGAAACCCCACCACCACTGTCTTTTCTTCCCCGGCGGGAAGAGATTTTTCCATTACGAGAGCCTCCTTTTATAGTCCCGCATTCCAATTTAGGAAGAAATACGTCCCGATCAAATATTGATGGGCGGAAAACAAATTGGATTTTCGAGCGCTGAGACAGACGGACAAGACTTTGACGGGTCGCCGTCAAACGGGGGAATATTCCTTGGCCAAGAAAAGAGGATGGCTCTCGGATGGCACGGAAATGTTCAATGAATTCCCCAAAGAGAATATCAACAAGTGAGCATGTTGTTCCAAAATGTTCCCCTGGTATCTTTGCTTCTATTTGGGGTGAGTTTTCACCCCTGATCCTGTAAGCCACCATTGTGTTACTGTGGAAAGGGCTGGGGTCCTTTTCTTTTGTCTCTTGGCCCGAGAAGTAAATCCTTTCGGCTACAGAAAAGAAGAAGGAATCCATCCCACACCTGAAGATGCTCCCTACATGGTTGGTTGCCAGGCAAACACAAAAAGGTTGTTTCCAGGAAACGCTGAAAGCCATTCAGACATGAAAATCGACTCAGAAGGCTGGGATTCAAGGCCTTGGCACTTCATGATTGCTTTCCTTTCCTCCCTCTTTCCCCTCCCTCCATTCCTTCTCCTTCCTTATTTTCACTTCCTTCTTTCCTTCCCTCCCTCCCTCCCTCCATTCCTTTCCCTTCCTTCCTTCTTTTTCTTCCCTTCCTTTTCCTTCCTCCCTTCCCTTCTCTCATTTTTCCTTCCTTTTCCCCTTTCATTCTTGTTCTTTTGCTCCCTCCCTTTCTCTCCAGCCATACTCCTCTTCTTCATCTGGAGACCTTCCAACAGGGTTGGAAGGGACCTTGGAGGTCTTCTAGTCTAACCCCTAGCTGAAGGCAAATGGCTGTCCAGTCTCTTCTTGAAGACCTCCAATGATGGAGCCCCCAGGAGACAAACAGTTCCACTGGTTAATTGATCTAGGATTACGGAGGGAGACTTGGAAGGGACCCTGGAAAGTCCAACCTTCTGCTCAAGCGTATAGGAGACCCCATGTCATTCCAGTCAAATGTTTCTCCCATCTCTTCTTGAAAGCCTCCATTGATAGAGCACCCAAAACTTCTGAAGGTAAGCCATTCCATAGCTTAATTGTCCTCCCTGTCAGGAAATTCCTCTTTAATTCCAGGAGTTGCTTCTCTCCTTGATCAGTTTCCATCCGTTGTTTCTCGTCCTGCCTTCTGGGGCTTTGGGGAACAGCTTGACCCCGCTCTTCTTTGGGGCAGCCCCTCCAATATCGGAAGATGTTATCGTGTCACCTAGTCCTTCCCTTCGTCACACTAGACCTACCTAGCTCCCTCAGTCGCTCATTCCTGCCCCCCTCTGCAGGCTAGGTCGACCGTGGAGAAGGTTGTATCTCAACATCGTCCGCCAACATGTGGTGGGAGCAGATCAACCAATCAACAGAGACAAGACAGATCGGGCCATGAATTCTGCCGTTCCTCTTCCAGCACGATTCTCAGGCTGAAATATTTAAGATTTAGCTGCCTTCCCTCGGTAAATAATTGATGTTCCATCTTAGCAGCTGGAGAACATCAACCCTCTGCATTGTTGACAAGCAGAACAGAGCGTTCCAAGATGTTTGCTGGAAGTGAATTTGGATCTCCTGGAAAAAGGACATCTTCTTTTGGCTTATAAACAGGTTGTTGTCTTCCCCAAAAACAGGTTGGCAGGCAGGTGGGAACGAGCTCCAGGAGCGCCGGAGTCGATTTTCGTAAGGCCTCGATTTGCGACCGTTTGTTCAAAGTTACGACAGTACAAAGACCTTGGCCACTTTGGAGGCAGGCGGACTTCAACTCCCAGAATTCCTCAGGCAGGAGTGCTTTAAAGACTTGTGGATGGCAATTCCCCAAATTCCCCCCAGGCAGCTGTGATCAAAATTAGGTAATGGCATGCTTCTTTTTAAAACCCCAGTGGTGGAGCCTTCACAAGTTCTAGTGGTGAGCTGTTCCACTGGCTAATTGTCCTCCCTGTCAGGAAATTTCTCCTTTAATTCCAGCTTGCTTCTCTCCTTGATTAGTTCCCATCCGTTGCTTCTTGTCCTGATTTCTGGTGCTTTGGAGAATAAATTGACCCCCCTCTTCTTTGGGGCAGCCTCTCAAATATTGGAAGACGCTACCATGTCACCCATGGACCTTCTTTTAGTTCAGCTAGACACCCCCAATTCCTTCGACCGTTCATCGTTATGTTTTATCCTCCAGTCCTCTAATCACCTTCGTTGCTCCTCTGCACTCTTTCCAGAGTCTCACCATCTTTTTCCTTCCCTCTTCAAAAAGAGCCAGTGATTTTTGAGGGCAGCATCAAACCATCTTGCCCACAACCTTGTGTTAGGAAGCTGGAACCTTGGTCCTTCTTCCTATCTTCAGACCAGATCCACGCGAAAAAGCCCATCTCTGGCAAGAATTGTTTTTGCTGGATGGTCGGCTTTCTTCCCCCCCCCACACGCCCCCCTCAATGAAATCCTCACTTCCTCTGCGCCTTTTCCGTGCACCTTGCCAAGAGGATGTTTCCCCGTCTCAAGGGCATCCATGCTTTTGAGAACCATAGACAGTTCTTACTGAGTTGGCCCACAAACAATCATCTCTCTCATCACAGCAAAACGAGGTTTCTTCCCCTGCTCTGCAGTTTATTATTCCGTGCCTTCTCGGTTGCAGATTTCCAGAGAAAGTGGGCAAAGGAGAGAGAGAAAGACAGACAGACAGAGACACAGAGAGACACAGAGAAAGAGAGATGGAGGGAGAGAGATGTTCCTACATATTTTTCGATATAGGAATTGCTCAACTTCCAACTGACAGGTCATATCACCTGACGGACACGATATATTGCTTTTACCTAGTGTGAATTAAAGTTTATATTATGCAAATTGCCTCCTTCTGTCCATTTTATCCTGTGGCTTATCAGCCTGGGGTTTGGGAGATGGGATCATTTAAATATTGCCATGGAGTCTTAATGGCACTGGATCAATGAAAGATGATGAAATAAAGAACGAGTAAAAAGTCTATATAGGAAGTTAAGCCAGATACGTTGTTGCTAGAGAAACTGCATGGTAAAAATTACACTTGGGTGGCGTAGCATGGTTTCCCAGCACTTGCTTAAACTCAGAGAAGGAGCTGCTTGGATTGTAAACTTTTAGAGATACTAATTCTGTTAGAGACAACGAGGGTAAATTTGTGTTTATCAAAGAGGGAATTACAAATGAGACCATCTAATTATAAGATCAATATATTGCCCCAACTGCAATCAGTTGGTATTTATGCAATCACTATTGCAAAAAAACCTTAAACTCATTAAGAATTGGAAATGTCATTAGAAAGGAGGGGGGGACTTCAACCAAGTTTCAGATAACAAATTAGGGTGATTTTCTTTAAAAAACACAACACGGGAAATAGGACGATAATTTTGAAAAATCTCGGCTTGTGCTGATTTGATTTGATAATTTGGCGAGGGAAACATCCAGACGAGAACAAGGATGAAGTCTGTCACTCAAATTTTTTTAAAAGGCCAAATTCCAGATATTTTAAGGTTCGGAAAATGTTTTCTGATGGCATTTTGTCACTCAGAATTAGTTCCATATTAATTCCCCGCCAATGCACCCAGTTTGGGATGGTAGGTAGTCCTCAATTTACCACTAACACAGAGGCCGAAATTTCTGCTGCTAAGTGAGACAGTTGTTAAATGCTGCTAAGTGAGACAGTTGTTAAATGGAGCTTTGGTCCGTTTCACGACCTTTCCTGGCCGCAGCTGTTAAGTGAATTGTTGCAGTAAGTGGATCTGGCTTCCCTACTCACTTTGCTGGTCGGAAGGTCGCAAACGGGGATCACATGAACTTCAGCTGTCATAAATACGAGTCAATTGTTGAGTGTCTGAATATTAATCACATGACACTGCAACAGTTACAAGTGTGAAAAAAACCTTTTTCAGTTCCTTTAAATGGTCACTAAATGAACTGTTGTAAGTCAAGGAGTACCTTAAATTCTCCCCCCCTTTAAAGTGAGATTATTTTTTTGAGGGGTGATCTAACTTTGTCACATTTAAGTAATAATAGTGGAGTTTTAGCTATTTTTTCTTCGATCATTTCCTTTCCTTAATGGACGGTGGGAACGCTGCCGATGTAATATATCTCGGTTCCAGCAAATCGAGGGCTTTTGATCCAGAATCCCTGAGTTGTTCATGACAAGGCTGGCTGAAAAAAACAAAAAACAGATCCCAGGGGATCCTTCCTCAGAGGCACCCCAAGCATTCGGGTCTTCCCCTTATCCTGCAGGGTTTTGCTGGCCAAGGGATGCAATCAGGAGATCAGGATGGTCGCAAAAGAGGCATGACCTGGAAAAAAAAATAAGGGCGAAATAAGAGTTTTGATGAGAAAACCCGCATGCGTTCACACGTGCAATCGGAATGCGTGCAGCTAGAAAAAGTTGCAGTTCCCGGCCTTGGGAAGGCTATGAAGGCGGCTTCCGAGGAAGGGATCGTGCCCTGCAAAACGCCGCTGGGGCGCGATCCCTTCCTCGGAAGCCGTCTATTAAAGGACGGGATCCCGGGAATCTTCCAATGACACACGTGCCCGCCCGCCGCCACGCGACTCGCATTCCAGGAGGCGGGATCCCGCGGGGGGGGGAGGAGGGGGAAAAAGGGAGAAGGCGCTGGCCAATCAGCGCCACCGCTTCGCTCCGGCCCTTTCCAGGTGGCAGCTCCGTTCCCTCGCGTCTGGGCCAATCAGGAGCTTTGTTTAGGGTTAGCGGGCCGAGGAGGGCGCGGCTGCCTGTCAAGGCGGCCGGGCCAATGAAATCGCCCTTTGGGTTTTTTCGCCCTGCCCCCCTCGGAGCGCTCGCGCTCTCCTTTCTCCCCCCCTCCCCACACCCTTCCCTCCTCTTGAGCCGCGCTACCGGTGCTCCCCGCTATTTGCGTCACTGACTTCTTCCCGCCTTTCAGAGCCTCTCCGGCCGCCTATTGGCCGCCGCGGTTGTCAATCGCGCCATCGCTCTCCCTCCGCGACCACCGATTCGCTACTGTCCCTCGCTCAGCACTAACGAGCACCTCCTCCTCCTCCTTCCCCCCTCCTCCTTTCATCCTAGCTGCCCTCACGCTTCCGATACGCCTCCCCTCTTTTCTGGCCCCGCCCACTTGTCAAGACCACCCGCCCATAAGCCGGCGTGCTTGCCAGTCAAGGCCCATCCTCTCCTCGCGCCCGCCTCCTCCCCAGCGCCGGTTGGCTCACCTCGACGCCCATCCCGCCGAGCGGCCAATGGCAGCCGCGGGCGTGTGTGAGGGAGCGTGAGGAGGACGAAAAAGAAGGCCGAAAAAGGCGGCGGAAACCGGGCCGGCGGCGGCGGTGGCGGCGAAGGCAGGCCTCCCGAGGAAAGCCACGGCCGCCCGAAGCCACCGAGGGGGAAGAAAAGCCGGTTACGGGCCGCCGGGAAGGCGGGAGCGGAACCGGAAACGGAGGAGAGGAAGGGGCGGGGCCAGCGGGAGAGGCGGCGACAGCAGCGGCAGCGGCGGCGGCGGCGGCGGGAGCAGCGCGCGCGCCTGCCTGGATCCTGGTCGCGAGGAGGAGGCGGCGGAGGAGGATGTGGCGCGCGGAGGGGAAATGGCCGCCGAAAACAAGCCGGAAGGTGAGCGGGGAGAGCCGGCCGGGCCGCCTTCTGATCGGGGGACGAACCGACCGACTGACTGACTGGATGGCTGTGAGGGGAAGCCGGCGGGAACGCGCATGCGCGGCCCCTCCGGAATTGCCTCCTCCTCCTTTCTCCTCCTCGCCTTCCCGCCCTTCTCGTTCCTCGCGGGGGGGGGCGGGGAGGGAGGATGGGTGGGTGCGGAGGGGGGCTATGAGGCCTCGGGACCCCCAAAGTTGGGAGGGGCGGGGCGCGGGGCGCCCTCCTGGGGAGGGGGCGGGGCCGACGGGACGCCCCTCCTTCTTTTCCCTCGCGGGGAGTGGACCGGCCCGGCGTCGTTGCCTGGCGACCGAGAGACCCTCCTCCCTCCCTCCTCCACCCCGCCCAGAAAGTCCTCCCGGGTTGCCCGCTCCCCTGCCTTGGCCGCCTCCAGGGGTCACCCGAGGATGGAGAAGGGATGGGAAACACCCCCTCCCCAATTTTTTTTCTTTTTTCTTTTAGCATCCTGACCCTCAAGGGCACGTCCCTCCCCCCCCCGAGGTTGAGGAGGGGGCTCTGAATGTGGAATGTGGGGAGGGGAGAAAGCAGGGCACTTCCTGGTGGGAAGATGGGGAGGCGTTTTTGGGGAGGGGGGCTCAGGGGAGGGAGGGAGGGAGGGAGGGGGAACTGCCGGCTGGCGCTGCGGGAGGTGGGAAGAGGAGGTGACCCAAAGTGGGATCGAAAACATCCCTCTTGATTTAAATATCCCTCTGAACCTCTTTTGGGTCTGTGGTGCTCGGTGCCTTCCATTCTCTCTCTCTCTCTCAAGCCAGAGCTGTGCAGGAATAATCCCGGGTTGGACGTGCCTTCCTAGATGGAGAAGGGGAAATACTTGACATTGATGCGGTCTTGTGCATGTTTTATAGATACATAGATGTATATACAGATGTAGATTTGTGTATAGATAGATGTGTGTATAGAAATGTGTGTGTGTGTGTGTGCAAGAGAGAGATCTATCCATATCTATAATCAATAAATCTCAGTATCATCTTTTTTATCCATCCATTTTTGCCTATGTGTATCATCTATCTTCTGTCTATATCTCTTTATCTGTCTCTTCTATCTCTTGTTTATCCATCATCATCCCTTATCCATCCCTCCACCTACCTAATCTACCTACCTATCATGTATCTACCTACTTATCATCTATCAACCTACCTATCATCTATCTACCTGTATCTTATCACCTCTCTGTGCATCAATCCGTCCAGACACATGTTTATATACACGTATACATACACGCACATGCACATATACATATAAAGCTACCCAGACAGGATTTGGGGATCATGACTGGCCTACATTCAGTGCTTTCGATTTAATGCCTTCCTTCCTTCCCCCGCCTCCTCCCTGTCCATAGAGCATAAGCCTAAAGAGAACAGGGACCGACCCCTTCGGTTTTATGGCTGCCTCTGTTTCCGGCTGTAAATAGTTGAGAGAGGACCAATATATGGTCATGGTTGACAGCACCTCCATTTCCCATCCACCCCGAGAGCCGCCGCGATCTTGGTTTTCCCACACAAACACATGCCAACAATCCTTGCCGGCATGGCCTAAATGCTGCTGAACCGTAGGTAGCCTGTAGTTGCGCACCTCACTTGTTGGCAAGTAGTATCTTTGCCACGTCTTATGTGGCGGGTTGAACCTATTTCCTGAAGGTATCTCTGCACCCTGTGTAAGTGTGGAGTCAGCTTGTTCAGGTAGGTGGCTGGGGGAGAAAAGGTGAGAGCTGTCATTGTAGGTGCAGCTTTTAAAACACACACGCACGCGCACACACACACACACGGGTGTTGATGGTCCTGCATTGAGTTCCTGCCATCTGCAAATCTGTTAGAATCCCTTTGGCTACTAGAGATTTTGGGAAAGCCTTCGCAGGTTTCAAGGAGGCAGAAGATCGGATATTTTTTGCCAGGGCGAAAACATAGAGATGAGTTGAAGGACTGGCTTGGCGTAAGGCAATTTCACACATGGTGCTGCTCATCAGAGAAACTACAAAAGGTGCTTAGCCAATCCTGCCTCTTTTTCATCCTGCCTGGAAGGTGAAGAAGTGTGCTTCATTTCTGAAATTTTTAAAAAAATGGTGAAAAATTCATCTTCCTGTGCTTTTCAGTGGCAACACAGAGGTTGCCCCATTAAGCAATATTTCCATCTCCTCCCCCTTGCAAATAGGCGTGCTTACTGATGGGGCAAAAAATCCCCCAGTAGATGTTCGTTGTTGTAGATGGGCTTAGTCCAGGGCTCATATCTGTCCTTGCGTGCCTCCCTTCGTCTCACCTACGGGCAATGCTGTGTATTTATAACATCTTCCTGAACGTGTTTGCATGAGTTGCCGCCCGCTGTCCTACAAAACATTTGCACCGTGCGTTGTTGAAAGAGGCTCCGCTCTTTCCGGTCCGGGAGATGCTTTGACCCAGGTCATTTTTAGAGCAGTTGAGAGAGGCTAGTAGTAGCTGGAACTGGAAATAACCAGTGCCTGGAAAACGATAATGAAAACAATATGGTGGGGAACATTGTAGTCATCCCACAACCTCCTGCCCTCTATTTCTGCTGGATATGATGGGGCTAGAATAGGTCAAGATAGCCGATGGGGCATCAAATGGAAGAAAGCTGGACTGTGAAAGTCACAAGCGGCGGTGGATTTTTGAAGTCTGTTTGTTTTGGATATTGGAAATTTTAAAAAAAATCTTCCTTTTTTTTTTTTAAACTGAGAAGTGGTATCATTTCACTGGAGAGAGTATCAGCGCAGGGTGTCTTTATAAAATGAAATTGTCCTGTGCTCTAATTCGCATCTCTCTTCAGTTTTGGTCCTGCATCCATTTAGATGATTTGAGATGAGTTTTGATAGGAATGGAAAGCTTCCTGTTAAAATAATGTATCAATTACTTTCTCAGTACAGTCAATAAATAGAGCCATCCGTTTTTTAGGACAATGTTACATTTTAGGACAATGTTACATAAATCAAGGCATTTTTGTTACCTTCTTCCAAACATAGGAAACTTCAATGTAAACTAAGGCTGGTGAGAGTTCAGTTGGTCTTTAGATGAATGTAGACCGAAAATCGTTAACGTTTAAGAGTGAAACAGGTAAATCCTGAACATTCCTGGTGAGAATTGCCCCAAAAGAATATAGTTTTTGAAATTTGGAAGCAACAGCTTTTAGCTCATATCCACAAGGGGGTAGTAATGTACTGTTGGAGATATCTGTAATGGAAATATTAGGAGAGTCCTTTAAAAAAGAAATACAGATTGAGGTAGTATATTTGACTGCTCACTTAATGGGTTTTTTTTTAAAGAAGTTGGTAAAGCAAACCTTTTAAGGGGTTAAATATTCGGGGTTTTATTCAGCTGTGGAATAGTCCTGGTGTTCCCTCTCTGTCTGACGACACGAATCCATGTACATCATTTGCCAAGTCGTTTATGTGTTTGTGTGTGTGTGTGTATATGTATATGTATATATATATATGTATGTATATATGCACACCATATGTTGCGATTTTTGGGCTTTTACATCACCTTGTGAAGAATACTATCTTCTTATTTCTGATCTTGGCTAGGGCCAAAAAAAAAAAATTCTACTTTTAATACCCGCTATCAACTTTTGCACTAAACCAAATAGCCCCAAGGGCAGATTCTACCTAACATTAATGCTAACTTGCGCGACATTGCCTCAGGGGTCCCAACTCCTACGCTATACATTTGTGAATAATGTACAGATGAGTATTAAGGGGATGGATAGGATGGGGAAGACCGTTTAGAACTTTTCCCAGCATTGATGCTTCTAATGTCTGAGAAGAATCCTCTGCATATCCTTCAAACAACGTAACATTTTTTTTACAAAAATAATTTTGAGTTGCCGCTTTGATGCTTTTAATTCATTATTTCTGACCATCCACATGACCGGCTCTATCAGGTTTCAGGATGTGCATCTCGCAGTAAGAATGACGTCAGCCGGGATAATATGGCTGAAACACAGGGTTGGTAGAGGGTGGCAGATTTAATTCCTTCCAAGCTTTTAGATAGATGCTAGGTTGCCTTTTTCTCCCCCAGTTGAAAAATCATTTCGTGGTGTGGTAAAAATGGAGTCAGCCTTGCTGATTTCCAGGGCTACAATCCGTGTAGTTTTCTTGGAAGCAGTGTAGGATAGTCCTTGACTTAAACCCCCAAATTCCTGTTGCTAAGTGAGACATGTTTTAAGTTAATTTTGCCCCATTATATGACCTTTCTTGCCTCCGTTGCTACGGTTGTTAAGTGAATCCTACTTCCCCTTGACTTAGCTTGTCAGAAGGTCGCAAAAGGGGACCCCGAGATCCTGCGACCGTCATAAATACGAGCCAGGTGTCTGAATTTTGATCATGGGGCCATGGGGGATGCTGCTATAGTCATAAGCATGAGAAACAGCCATAAATCACCTTTTCAGGGCCGTTGTAATTTTGAACTGTCACTCAATGAACTGTTGTAAGGCAAGGACTTGCTATATTCAGCTGGTTCCTGCAGTTTAGTGTGAAGGTAGGCCCATTTGTAAGCAGCATTTCCCATCCTTCCGTTTCCTCCTCTTATGATGTCTCTCTCATGCTGATGGCCATCTGAAATGTCCCAACGTGGTTCTCCACCCCACCCCACCCCAGCAGCTGTAAGCACCAGTAGTAAAATGAATTTGAAGGATGGTATTACACTTACAAAATAAGAGAGGATAAAATATATTCCTTATGAACTTTATTTCTTGAGTACCCTCTGGGCATGCTATGTTCTCATTACTTTTTTTTATTCCTCCTGTACCTGCCATATTTCAAGTTCTGCTCCTTTGAAAGAGAGAGAGAGAACATCCTATCCTTGGTACGTCATTATCTTTCTGTGACTAAATGAAACCGGGTTTATTGCACATTCTTAAAAACGGGCTAAACCATCAGGGTGTTCTAGACAACGGGTACTCGGTTTTTCCTCTACACGTGATAAATATTTGTCATAATTGTAGTGAGAAGGTCTTATTTATGAGTGTTCTTGTTCTCTCTCTTTCTGGCTTAATCACAAGGTTTCAAAAGTATACAAGGAGCCATTTTTCTTTTAATGACCGTACAAAGGCCAGGTTTCCATTACTGGTTTATGCTATTCTGGTTAACTTAAACGCCAACTTTAATAACCTCTGGACTTCATGAAATCAAGCAGCTTGACTATCTGTATACTGTGCAGGCGGCCCTCAACTTAGAACTTCATTCAGCAACCAAGGTTACAACAACACTGAAAAAAGTGCTCCCACTTATGACCAGCGTAGCATCCTTGCAGTCATGTGATCAGAAACCAGGCATGTTTTTACAATAAAGGCAGCATCCCGGGGACACTTGATTGCCATTTGTGACTTTCCCGAGGGGCTTCCCACAAGCCAAGTTAATGGGGCAAGCCAGATTCACTTAATGACTGCGACAAAATGTTGTAAAACTAGCCACAGCTCACTTAACAGGCACATTGAAACCTCTGGTCCCAATTGTAATAAGTCGAAGACTGTCTGTAACTACTACCCTTCAATCAAATCTGTCTCCATCGATCATCTATCAATCAATCTAATCCAATTACGATATTCTATCAGTATTCTATATACTCTAGTCAATTCTATAGATATGCAGGTAGTCCTCGACTTACGACCGCAATTGAGCCCAACATTTCTACTGCTGAGTGAGACTTGAGTTTTGCCCCGTTTTACGACCTTCCTTGCCACAGTTGTTAAGTGAATCACTGCAGTGGTTAAATTAATCACGCGGTTGTTGAGTGAATCTGGCTTCCGCGTCGACTTTGCTTGGCAGAAGGTTGCAAAAGTGGATCACGTGACCCCTGGGACACCAACCATCATAAATACGAGTCAGTTGCCAAGTGTCTAAATTTTGATTACATGACCCTGAGGACGCAGCAATGGTTACACGTATGAAAAAATGGTGCTAAGTCATTTTTTTCGGAGCCGTTAGAACTTCAAACGGTCACTAAATGAACTGTTGTAGGTCAAGGACTATCTGGAGTCTATCTACACGCTATATTCTAAACCAGGGTCCCCAAACTTGGCAACTTGGAAGACTTGTGGACTTCAACTCCCAGAATTCCTGAGCTAACAAGACTGGAGGAGGAATTCTGGCAAAACTCACTTGAAAACATGTCTTGTTTAGCAGCAGAAATTTTGGGGCCTGTTGAGGTCGTAAGTCAAGGGCTACCTATATCAGGGTCTAAAAAGAAAACATGTATACTGTATTTGGATGCAAGGGATAGTTCAGTGGTTAACTTTGCCTGGTGAATATATCATTTTTTTAAAAAAATATCATATTGATTTGAAAGAGTTTGTTGCCGTGTTCTCTTAACTCTCTCTCTCTCTGTGTTATTTGATGCATGGTTGTTGGAAGAAGCCCTCGCACGCGCTTGGAAGAGGATTTCTCACAATTGTCTCATTTGATAATATTCCCAAATACAGAACGGAGACTGCTGAAAAAGCCCTGAATTCCGATGCTATTGATGGCCCCAGATGTCAAATTGTTGGCAGACAGATGTCCACAGCGGAATGCGAGGGTTAGCTGGCCTGCCATCCGTCTTTTTCACCTGGTTTGCAAGCTTGCAGAAAAGGGCCCTGTTCAAGCCATCATAAATAGCTTTTGCAGAAGGGGAGATTAAAAAAAAGAAAGAAAATGCACTCTTTTTAAGGAATGGGGTCTTTGCCATTTGGATAAGATCGTCAACTTGGCTGCAGTATTTTGGGCTCGAGAACAAAGCAGATCATTAAAGCAGCCTTGTCTTATGCGAGGTTGATACGGCTGCTTCGATGGGCACCCAGGGCTTCAGCCCACGCAGAACCTGTTTGCTGCTGTTTTCCAACATTGTAAGAGAAGTTTTATTTGCCCTTATGTACAGGTATTCGTCGACTTACAACAGTTCGCTTAGTGACCATTCAAAGTTACAATGTCCCTGGAGTACCTGACATTTTTCACACTGACGACCATTGCCACATCCCCATGATCAGGTGCTCAGAACTGAGGTGGTTGGCAACTGCCTCATAGTTACAACGGTTGCAGTGTCCCTGGGTCTCGTGATTTCCCCTTTTGCGACCTTCTGACAAGCATGGGGAAGCCAGATTCACTTAACAACCGACTGACTAATTGAACAACTGCAGTGATTCCCTTAGCAACTGTGGAAGAAAGGTCGTAAAATGGGGTAAAACTCACTTAACGACACACATTTTGGGCTTCGTTGTGGTCGTAAGTCGAGAACCACCTGCGAAAGGCTTCAAAGATGTCTCATATCAGAGAAAGGCTAAACTATTCGAGGTAGTATCTGATGAAAGATTTTAGTTGATGAAATTATGCAAAATGTGGATATAGACATATCTTCCCATCTTAACAAATTATTAAAATATAAGAATATGAGGTCGATAGATAGTTGATTGTTTAGACCAAGGAAAACTCGTTTGTTGTGCTTTGCATAATTAACTTAAAGGATTCACCATTACCAGATACAGAGATTGATATTTAAGAAAATGAGAGAAATTCTGGGCAGTAGCGGCCTAATTAATTGCTCCTCACCAAATCACAAGTAATGTCCCGAATTGCAATCTAATTTACCACATTTCTGTTTAGTAAATCAAACAAACAGATACAAAAAAAAATGCTATTTTAATTTCTTGCGCTGTATAAATTTCTCAAAAATACCTTTCCATCATCCGGAGCTATTTGAACTAAAATTCTGAACGAGCAAAGCATGCTTAATACAGCTGAAGTACTTTTTTTTTTTTAAATCAAAGCATCACCTCGAAATGATTATTAAACTGCTTGTAAACACTTTAAAACCCAGGCAATTCATTACATTAGTTCACGGGAAAGAAATACTTTTAAACCTTTTAACCGTGGCATGCCCAAAGAGCTGTGTGGGAAAAAAAGCCTGAGATACTTAATAGATAATGCTAATGGTTTTAAAATGTTAATTACAATTTGAAAATTCCCAGGGCGGCTGATAGTGTGACTGATTCCTTTGAGAAATGGAATCATTTTGGTAGACAAAGCTGAAGATGTC
This sequence comes from Naja naja, assembly GCA_009733165.1. Taxonomy (NCBI): domain Eukaryota; kingdom Metazoa; phylum Chordata; class Lepidosauria; order Squamata; family Elapidae; genus Naja; species Naja naja. The sequence continues at coordinate 9,009,091 of CM019158.1, read as the reverse complement.
CCTGTCTTATAATCGGCGTCTATTTTATGTGATGGTATACAGAGGTACAGCGGAATGTGTGAATGACCTTGGAGAGAGAAAAGAGGAGAATCTGCCTGGGAAACAATTAGATAAAAGAGGCAGGAGCCCACAGTCCTTGGGGAAGACCCACCCTAATGGATCAAGTTGATAAAAGTTGGTCCCTTCAGACTTGCAAGATCCCGTAAAGCGTGCCTTCCAATAAAGTCAAATTATCCTGTCTTTTTTTAAATTCCTGTCTGGTTTGCTAGGAGGGCAGGCACCAAGGTTCCTACTTCTCTTCTCCAACAGGATTTTTTTGGGAAAAGATGCTTTGATGGGCTTAGGACTAGATTTGCCATAATGCCAGTGGAATTGGCCAACATTGTTTAAGGTTGCAGCCCATCCTCTCAAGTGCCTAAAGCCAAAATATTAATTACAGGTATTCCCCAACTTAATGGCAGGTCGGTTAGTGACTGTTTGATGTTACACTGAAAAAAGCGACTTAGGATTGTTTTTCACACTTAGGACGCTGCATCACCCCTCGGGCCACGTGATCTAAATTCAGATACTTGGCAACTGGCTCGCATTTATGATGGTTGCAATGTCCTGAGGTCATGGGATCCTTTTTTGCGATCCTCTGACAGGTGAACTTCTGAAGGCCCCAAGCCTCTGCTTCCTGTCTGTTGATGATGAAGGAAAACAACCTAGAGAGAGAGATTTATCACAGCTTGGTAGAATTAAGCAAAAGTGCTTTAGTTCTTCAGTGTCTGCTTTGAAGACTATGTTGATTAAATACTCATTAAAGAAGAAAGGATGTTCATATCTAGAGTTTGGTTCTTAGCTATACCACTAATGGGTATAAATTTGTGCTTTGTATTTCTTTTCTCTAATGCTTTTGCTTGCCAGA
>CM019158.1:8979750-9007184 GCA_009733165.1 Naja naja | reverse complement strand
CGATGTGAAGCTGGGAATAATGCTTGTCAAGCCTTTAGCTTTGTGTGTAAGGTTCATCCGTCAGGCTCATTTTATATTTGGAAGTGGGCTGGTTGTTGTCAGGGTTGGCATGAATCACACCTGAGTGTTGATTGTGGAGAACCAGTTACCTGCAAGGCTATGAGAAATTACATGACTGCATGTTAAACGCAAGTTTTTGAAAATGCTGGGATTGGAATTGACAAGGCAGCCTCGATTCTTTAAAAAGCGGTGTTTCTTAACCTCGGTGGCTGGAAGATGGGTGGAGTTCAACTCCAAAAATTCCCCCCAGCCAGCACTGCTTTGAAATAAACTTTTGCAGCCTCTTCCCAGCTCGGAATGTCTGAAGGGCCCCGTTCCTTGTCTCCAGGATTAGCGGATTAATCATCACGGCTCCTGTTCATATGTATTTTGTGGAAGTTTTTGTCGCGTTCATGTATTTTTAATGATTTTAGTTTAATTTTAGTTGAAATGGTTTTAATTGCTTCAAAACGTTAAACTTGTGAGCCCACGGAGAGTCACTTGGTTGAGTGGAGTGGTCGTAGCAATTCAATACGGGTAATCCTCGACTTATAACCATTCGTTTAATGGCCATTCGAAGTTACAACGGCACTGAAAAAGTTGTTTAGGATTTTTTCACACTTAACAACCGTTGCCCTGTTCCCGCGGTCACCTGATCCAAATCGACTCATATTTATGTTGGTTGCAGTGTCTCAGGGTTATGTGACTCTCTTTGGCAACCTTCCGACAAGCAAAGACGATGGGGAAGGCAGACTGACTTAACAACCATGTCACTAAACAACTGCAGTGATTCGCTTAACAGCTGTGGCAAGAAAGGTCGTAAAATGGAGGCAAGACTCACTTCACGGCTGTCTTGCTTTGCACAGAAATTTTGGTCTCAGTTGCGACCATCCTTACCCATATTGGCATTACAGGAGATATTTTAGCATTTTACAGGTCTATATACCCTGAAGCTCCCGAGATGGGTAAAACCAGGGGAGAAATTCCAAAACCTGTAACACACTAGGACCAAAAAAAACAAAATACAACTGTACAACCCGAGGCGGGAATAATTGTGGTTCTTTATGATTCTTTCCTGCCTTGCATTAAAAGCACACCTTCTTCCTCTCCCGGATCGGATGATCGCCCAGAAAATAAAGTTAAGCACGCCGAATATAAATCTAGAACATGCTGTAATACAGATCAGAGATAAAAGACTCCCCGAGATCGTTAAAGCCCAAAGTTCTAACCGTATTGATGACTCCGAAGAGCCTCTGGAGAGGGGAAATTGTTGGATTATTGATGGGGTTGCTATGATGGGTGATAAGAGCTGGGGAGGTTTTTTTGGGTTGCAAGGTGATAAAAGACATAACTTTAACAGGAACTGCAATAATGGGGAGTCTCGGTACAGGTGGTCTTTGACCTACGACCGCCGTTGAGCCCCACATTTCCACTGCTAAGCAAGGCAGTTGCTAAGTGAGTTCTCTGCCCCATTTTACGACCTTCCTTGCCACAGTCGTTAAGTTAGCAACGCGGTTCTGAAGTGAATCCAGCTTCCCCATTGACTTTCCCTGCCAGAAGGTCAGATCAACAGAGTTGGTGAGTGAGCCTTGGTGGCGCCGTGGTCAGAGTGCAGTAATGCAGGCTACTTCTGATGACTGCCAGCTGCCTGCAATCTGGCAGTTCGAATCCCGCCAGGTTCAAGGTTAACTCAGCCTTCCATCCTTCTGAGGGGGTAAAATGAGGACCCGAAATTGTTGGGGGCAATATGGTGATTCTGTAAACTGCTTAGAGAGGGCTATAAAGCACTATGAAGCGGTATATAAGTCTAAGGGCTATTGCTGTTGGAAGGGATCTTGTAGGTCATCTAGTCCAACCCCCTCTCCCCACCCCCAAGCATAGGACCCTACACCATTTCTGACAGAGGGCCATCCAGTCTCTCTTTGAAAGCTTACAGGTCGCAAAAGGGACTCGCATAATTTTTGGATCACTGCAAACCATCATCGAGACACGCCAGTTGCCAAGCCTCCAAATTTCTATCACATGACCACGGGAATGCTGCAAGAGTTATAAGGGGAAGGTACTGCTTGCAAGACACTTTTTCCAGTGCCGTTGTAACGTTGAACGGTTGTAATTCAAAGACCACCTGTATTCTTTTTTTTTCTCCCGTGGACTAATGGTTTGGCTTCTGCAGGACTCCTCGATGTGTGACCGCAATTGAACCCCAAATGTCTGTTGCTAAGCAGGACAACTCTGAAGTGAAATTTGCTTTACATTCTGCAACCTTCCTTGCTACAGTTGTTACGGGAATCGCTGCCATTGATACTCACTGGAGGTCTTAAAGAAGAGATTTCATGATACTCAGAGTCCAGCATGGTCCAGGGCCTCCTGCTCGAACAGCGGGTTGGGCTAGAAGACCTCCAAGGTCCCTTCCCACCCTATTGCTCTGTGCTCCAGTTGTGTAGAAGACTCCCCAAGTTCGAGTGCAGAGGTGACCGTGTCGTGTGTGTGTGTGTGTGTGTGTGTGCGTAACCATTGTCCAGTTTGCCCTTCCCTTAGTGGCACGATCAGGCTGTATTATTTTCCCCAGTTTTTACAACTTCTGGGTCTGTACTGCCTGGGCTTGCGTGATGACTAACATGTGCCTTAATTGATGTTTCTCAAGCGCTGAAAAGCACAGGATTAGTTTTACAGGTTTAGAGGCCCCTGGAGGGAGGGAAAAACACACACACACACACACACACATATTTGAGATATTGTGTACCGAGCTTGATAGGAGGGACTGCAGCTTTTTTTTGTCATTACTTCTCACCTCTGGTTTCTAAAATGCCTTTTTTTTAAAAAAAAATTGTTCCTGTGCTATGTGTTTTTATATCTCAGCTGGGCATCTCATTCCTTTTATGTTTCCTCCACCGAGTGAGAATAATATTCCTACCTTACGCCAAAAGGTCTCTGCATCCTCACAGTCGTTCATCTCCTGGCAGTTAAGGATGAGAGAGTTTTTTTCTTCTTTTTTCTCCCCCACCCCCCTCGGAAAGTGTGTTTTAGAAATACAGGGCCTACAGTACCGCAAAAGCCCATTCAACGAATCGCACAAAAGGTTGCGCAGTTTCATTCGATAGGGAAGCTCAAAGCTCCCTCTTGACTAGGGCGGGAGAAGCATTAAGAGCAGGCCATGTTTGATGGAAAGGTCATTTCTGACTTCAGACAGTACCCCTCTCAAGCACTGGAGCAGACCCCCTCTTGGCACAACCCATGTTGTCTTGGGCAGCCACGGAATTGTCCTGCTACAGCTCAGTCCTCAACTTAACAACCGTTCATTTAGCAACCGCTCCAACGGCGCTGAAGACTTGCAGCCAGTTCGCCTGCCCTTTTACCATAAGGACCCCACACGATCACGGATTGGTTGCTCCACATCCAACATGTCTTTCAAATGTGTTTGGGATTGCTTGGTCTCCATTCACAGCCTTCCCAGCTGGATTCCGGCAAGCAAGCTTAATCAGAACAGGTAGACTCGCTTAAAGACCACGCGATCTGCTTAACAGCCCGTGGCAAAATGGGACCCATTTAACAGCCGCTTGCTTAACACAAATTCTGATCTCCATTGTGGATCGTAAGGCTCCCTGTCAATCTGGAATTGTCCAAAAAAACTGGGGCACAACCACCCATCATATCCAGATCAGAGCTCTGTACAGCTTAATCCTCGACTTACGACCGCAATGGAGCCCAAAGTTTCTGTTGCTGAGTGAGACAGTTAAGTGAATTTTGCCTCCTTTTGCGGCCCGTCTTGCCGCTGTTGTTGGATGAATCACTGCCACTGTTAACTTAGTAACCCAGTTAAGTGAACCTGGCTTCCCCATTGAATTTGCTTGTCAGAAGGTTGCAAAAAGCAACTGTTGTAAGTTGAAACCAGTTGGTAAGCACCTGCATTTTGATCACAAAGGTCATAAGTATGAAACAAGGTCATAAGTCATTTTTTTCCAGCGCCGTTGTAACTTTGAACAGTCAACTAAATGTATGTTGAGAACTACCTGTACTTTAGCTTGTTGTAAGCAAATTCTCGTTGTAAGTAAATGAATATTGCCAGGCCTTGCTTCCATTATTCGCTGGCATCTGTTCAAAGCCCATCTTAAAAAAATAGTTTTATTCAGGGGTCAGTAGACAAACTGGTTTTAAAATGCCCACAATCTTTCCATCTGCACACAGGCCAGGTGGAAAGTTTCAAAGGTGGAATGTTTTGTGTTTTTTTTGCTTGAAGGTGTTCTGCGTCTGGGCCCAGATTTAAGGAAGCAAAAACCAAACAAACAAACAAACAAAAAATCAACTTTTTTTCCTCCCTCCAGTGGAGAACTGTGTAGATGGAGAAGCTTATGTGATCCCTCCGTACTGAAGTCCACATTTCTGGAGTATTTATTGCTCTGATGTAGCTGATCTTAGCATTAGAAGCCTTCCCCACAGGGCTGTTCTTCATGCGGTGTGAAAATGCTTTTATTCTTTTAAGAGAGGAGAAGAAGGGGGGAAAAAAAAACGAGGAATGAAAGTGGAAACCCCCTTCACAGACTTTTTGCATGGGAACCGGGGGAGGGAAAAATGATTTATGGTTTTGATGATGAAGCAGGATGGATTATTGCCTGTGGAAAGAGAGAGAGTTACACCACAGAGTGAGAGGCAAATCCATAATTGTCGTACCAGAAGATGGCCAACTCATTGTACAGGCACTCCTCGACTTGCGACCGCAGCGCAGCCCAGAATGTCTGTTGCTAAAGCGAGACAGTTGTTGAGCGAGGCTTTGCTCCATTTTACGAGCTTTCTCATCATTAAGTGAATCGCTGCAGTTGTGACGTGACACGGCTGTGAAGTGAATCCGTTGACTTGGCTTGTCAGGAGGTCCCAAAAAGGGATCACCCTGCGGCCGTCATAAACGTGAGTCAGCTGTTTTTACGTTTTACATTTCGACTATGGGAATATATGGATTATAAGTGTGAAAAACGGTCGTAAGTCACTTCTGTTTGGTGCCATTGTAACTTGGAATGGTCTGTTGTGAGCCGAGGACTCCCCGTTTTTCTGGGGAGGGGGGTTTCTTGCACTTTGAGCCTTCTCTTTTCTTTTTTACTTTTTCTTTACCTTGGTTTCTTTTTTTTCTCAATGTAATCTTCCTTTTCTAAAGCAACTTTTCGTAAAGATAACTTGGGAAGGAAATAAAAACATGTTAAAAAGAAAAAGGAGGAGCCATCAAGCGAACATTGCGACAGAATCGGAAGGATTGTTTTTATCTTCCTCGCCAAACAAACGTGGTCCCCTTGAATAGGCATTCCTGCAGAGCTTATTAATCAACCGTCTCTTGGGTTCAAATGCGATATTTTCTAACACACTCCATCCCCAGCTGGTGTGAAGCTATTATTGAGAGAGAAATAAACTGTTTGGTCACTTGTACAGCGCACGCCTGGCTTCCCCTTAGCAAGAGAGAGAGAGAGAACACACGGGCCTTCCTCCTCTCTTGTTGATAAAGGAAAAAGGTGGCGGGGGGGACGGGACTCCAAAATAAAAGTTGTAATTACATAATTAACTTGCTGCTACTCTGGGTTAGAACAGGATGCTCCGACCAGGCCTGAGCCCAGCGGTGATGGAGGGGGACTTTAATGCCATTGTTAACTTTGAGTTTTCACTATTAAAAAACTCATTGTTTTGTAAAAATTAATGGACAGCAGTTGGGCAGTTTCGGAGTTGCAAACTATACATTTATACCCATACTTGATATCTTGTACATGTTTGACAAATAAATAAATAAATAAAATGGTTCTCCCACCCCCCCTTGCAAGTGTCTACAGGAGTGATAAAAAGGAATACCTAAAATATATGTATTTGTATGACCATCACTGACCCTAAATGTTCCGGGTTTTGCTAAGCAAGGCAGTTGTTAAGTGAGTTTTAACCCCATGTTATGACCGGTCTTGCCACCGTTGCTAAGAGAATCACTGCAGCTGTTAAGCGAGAACGCAGTCGTTAAGTGAATCTGGCTTCGTCATTGAGTTTGCTTGTTGGAAGGTGATTGATCTCATGGCCCCGGAACATTGCTGCCATCGTAAATATGAGTCGATCACCAAGCATCTGAATTTTGATCAAGTGACTAGCGGGATGCTGCAATGGTCATAAGTGTGAATAACGGGCATAAATCCCTTTGTTCAATGCTGTTGTAATTCTGGTCACTAAACGTGTAAGTGGACTGCCTATTCATTCATTCATTCATTCATTCATTCATTTATTTATTTATTTATTTATTTATTTATGCGCCCCCTCTCCCAAAGGACTCGGGGTGGCTCACAGCTAAAATACAATACCAACAATAAATTAACCTAAAAATGTATTAAACAAATTGAAGCCGACTTAACATTAAAAACCCCAGAATTAAGATAAACAAACCCCGAAGAGTCAGCACAGCCCAGATTGTAAAAATAGCCAGGTTTTTAACTCGTGGCGGAAGGTGCGGAGATCGGGAGCCAGCTGGAGCTCCGGCGGAAGAAGATTCCATAAAGTGGGGGCCGCCACAGAGTAGGCCCTCCCCCGGGTCATCGCCAAGCGACATTGAGTCGCAGACGACACCCTGAGGAGACCCCGTCTGTGCGCCCATACAGGGCGGTTGGTATTTGATGCTGGGAGGAGCCGTTCTTGTAAATACACACACACACACACACACACACACACACACATATATACACACACGCACATATGTATATATCTCAAATCATCTGATTGGAGTAAGTTCTTACTCCATCCGGCTGCAGATCAAAGCAAAATTAAGTGTAACGAAATCCTATTGTGCTCTTTATTGATTTTTTTCTCCTTCATTTGATATTTCAATTCAGCTGCTGTTTAAAAAAAAAAAAGCAGGAAGCAGAAAAATATGACGTTTGTTGCAAGGATTTTTTAAAATTAATTTAATTTCGCCTCCCAAGTGAAAGCTGCTAAATTCGATCCGCATTGTGGTGGGTTTTCAGTTGATCCTTATCAGGATGTATTGCCAGCAACGGATTGGGGTTTTGAGTTCTGTCAACATTTTTATTTTTCAAATAGTATCGTCTTTCCAGCGCATGCCTCTTTACAAAGCTCCTCTTCCTGCTCTCTAGATGTCTTCTCTCACATGGCAGAAACTGGAGCAGTTGTGATGGGGTTACGCCATACTGTGTTTACATTCCCAGCACATTGTGTCTGCTACAAGGGATCTATCACTGTAACGTAGTAGAACGATTGGAATCTGATCTTTGATGTGGAACGTTGCACGAAAGACAAACGAGGGAAAATGTTTTGCATCATAGTAAAAAAATCAGCTGATTTCGCTTTGTGGCCTGGCTGGCCCTAAACCAGAGCTTGGGAGGAATGGCGATGGGCCTGTGTGCTCATTGTGCAGGAAGTCCTCGACTGACGACCACAATTGAGCCCAAACTTCCTGCTGTTAAGCGAGATGTTTACATTTTGGGACCTTCACTTGTTAAGTGAATCACTGCAGTTGTTAAGCAACCCGGTTGTTAAGTGAATCTGGCTTCCCACGTTGACTTTGGTGATCAGAAGGTCACAAAGGGGGATCACGTGACCCCGAGACGCTGTGACCGTCATAAACACGAGATGAATTTCGATCACGTGACCCCGGGGATGCTGCAATGGTCATAAGTGGTGAAAAATGGCCCTAAGTCAACTTTCTTTTAGTGCCGTTGTAACTTCAGAGGGTCACTAAACGAACTGTTGTAAGTTGAGGACTACCTGTATTTGTACACGCCCAAAGGGTTAGCAGTTTGGAAGGCTGCTTTGTGTAAAAAGACTTAAAATCTTCTGCATAGTGAAATTCTACAGTTGGTAAGGCAAATGGGCATCCTTTATTCCTAACCCTTTTGTTGAAACTTCGTTCTCTAAACTTTGCTTTTAGGAGGAATGAGGTTTTCCTGTGCTGCCTCAGTGGAAAGCTGTGAAGTTGGAAAGTTCCGTCTTTATTGATTTATTTACATTTCTTGAGTCCATAAACCGAGCCTGCCCTTCGGCTTCAAGGAATTGACATACCACGATGGCCATTTATTTTGCGTACGGGCCGGGCCAGGGGAGTGACGATGCCAGAAATTGCATTTTTAAGATGACAAGTTGCAGAAGGAAGTCTCTGTGTGTGCGCATGGATTTGACCTGTGGAGTCAGCGGGAAATACATCAAAACGGTTCTGATGCTTGTTTCTCAACGCAAATATGTCATCTTTCCTTTCTTTTCCTTTTCCTTTCTAGATGATCATGGGAACAGCAACGGAAGTCATGTAAAAATCTTTTTACCGAAAAAGCTCCTTGAATGTCTACCAAAATGTTCCAGTTTACCAAAAGAGAGACACCGTTGGAACACAAATGAGGTAGCTAGAGAAAAATTTTTGTGATTTCACTGGCTGGTGGGTTGAAACTGTAGACTTACTGGAGTCAAAATCATGATGTTCAACTGCTCTCAGTCACTGCTGATTTTGCCCATTTGGTCTCTTAGATGATAGGAAATGATTTACTGTGAATTTTAAAAGAGACAGAACATAGGACCTCCTCCCTTATGTTGGTTGTTGTACCTAGCATTTTATTTCTTTCACAGGTGCAGCTAAAATGGATGTTTGTACATGTCAGAAATGAATGAAAAATAGCTTTGATGCAGCCTTATCTCAAGTGTCAATTTGATAAGCACCAATTGTGCCCAAACTTCCAAAAATCATGGTAATTCCAGGCCCTAATGCCTAATAATCTTCTATTTAAGAATACTTTTAATAACGTATCTCTAAGTATGCAGAGTAGCCTTCCCAATTGGTCTAGACGAGTTTCCTTAAATCTCAGTCAGCGTGACTCACCTAAACAATGTTGTGAAAACTTTGGCAATAAATGCAGGATTTTTAGCAGGTATCTTATTTTTAAAAGTAAGTTTCATGTGTGAAGAATGAATATTTTTTGGGGTGGGGGTGTGGGTTTGCATCTAGAAATATTTGTCGGGCACGGAGTGAATGAAAGAGAACGCATTAACAAACATGAGCGCAACTGGTTCCATTTGTGCCCCGCGTATTCATTTTTATTCACATTTTTTTTAGAGAAGCAGCTTTGGAAACGATTATAGTTAGACCTCCTGCTGCCTGGCTGACTTTGTTTTCTCGACAGACTTTCCAGGAGCGATCTTAGATTTCCTAAGAATCCGTTATTTCTGAAAGGTCATAAACGGATGTGACTAAGCGCCTTGCCGAAGACAGAATCCTCGATCAATCTGTTTGTAAAATGTGCTTTATGGTGTTCAGTTGTTAGCAGCAAAAACGAGGGACAGGCTATACCCTCCATTTCTTTCGATGGAAGCTCATGGCAGGGTGGTTGAAGACAAAACTTACCTTTGCAAGAATTGGATCCATCCACTGTTATTTATAGTAGCAACTATATCCCGAGATGTGGTGGGGGGGAATTGCAAGTTACATTAAACCTTGCTTCCCGTCCCCCAGGAGCAACAGATGCTGTTTTGGTGCTTCCTCAAATCGATTAGCACATTATTTTCACCATTTTTAAGGTCATGGCAGGACCCCCTCTGAGAGATTAAGGGGAAGATTTCCAAACTCTACAGACGTATCTGGTTCTCTGGATTTGGTCTACATTCCTAGGAAAGAGGGACGGTGGCCCTGTGGCATCGGGAAAATTTCTCATGTATGAATGCGCCGTGATTCCCACTCTAGGAAAGAGATGCTTAGGAGCCTCCCACAAACCTGTTTTTAAAAAAAATGGATCTGGGCTCAAAGAACAGCATCTCCTACGTGGAATAGTAACACAGCACGTCTTGAGTTTGCTTTTGTCACTTTGTGTTGTGTGGGCAGGGTCTCTTGTTTTGAATCGCGGAATGTAGGCCCAGTTTTATTAATTTTGCGCCTTGTGGGCCCATTTCCCCGTCTCCAAAGTGGGCAGAAACTGCTGTAGCAGGCTATCTGTGATCAGAATCATTTTTGCTCATTTCATCTGTTGTCATTCAGAGTGGCACGGGGTTTGTAGCTTCCTCGGGAGAAAAACGTTACCCAGCAATTGGCAATTAATGCAAAACGGAGAAGGCCACCCAGGCCCCTTAAGCCGATTCCGCCACATAGCACCTATTTTGCAAGCTGTGTGCTGATTTTTCTCACGGATTTTGCTGAACATTATACTGGTTTCCATGTTCCGTTCAGGATTCTGGCTTTAGAACATTATATATTGTAATTATATTTGACCTATACAGGGTAAGGGCTCAGGATACCCAACCCCTTAAGTTGACCAATGGCCAGCCTCTCTGACATATGACCCCCACCCCCAATAATACCAGCCCCCCTCTCCCACTTTAATCCCATTTGGGAAAGTGGTTGAAACATGGCTTTTTGGGGCAGACCTCTGTCGACCCATGACTTCTTCCCTTCCCATCTGATCAGCAGCGGGCCACTTGAAGCATACTGGTATTGTTACGAGAAGTCCTGGGATGTTGATCGCTTTATTGGTTTTGATGATTGATTATGAACCACCTAGAGACATGTAATTGTGGCGGCACAGAAAACACCAGCCATAAATGAAGACCACGATTTGGAGGTAACTTTCCTTTAAATGGGTGGTGGAAATACATAACTGACTAAAATGGAGCTTGTTTTAAGTCAGGCATGGTTCAAAATACCACAAGCCCTGCCCTGCTGGCTTCAGAATGGCTTGACCTGGTCCTACTGGAATAAACACACAGTAACCTTTGTAGCAGGCCCGGCAATATGTTCCCTCTCCATTTGGCATCGTGTTCCTGGCAATTTTTTAAAAGAAAAAGAAAACAGAGAAATCTTAAGTGCCAAAGGGAATCACTTGGATTTGATTTGGGCGTCATTGCTTTGATTTTGCATGCCAAAGAAACAGTTCTCCTTAAGGAGTTGAGCTGCGGGTTCCCGAAATCCTTTCAACAGCGGTTTTCTTACGTGGAACCTTTCCGTCTCCCCAGATATTCTTAAAATTGGCAGAAATGGAGATTACCTGGGTTAATCACGGGCATGCCGGTCTGTTGTGAAGTTTAGAGCTGGATAATGGAATGTACTACAGCGATCTCTCATCTTCCCAAAGCATCAAAGGCCCTCAGACTTTGAGAGGTGTGTAAGAGCAGCTAGTTACACACATCTTGAGCTCAATAGTACAAGCGACACCTCCTGGTAGGCTGCCTTTGTTCACCTTGGAACACACCAGCTGATTTGTACTGCAGATAAAGCAGCCTTTCTGCTATGTATGTATTTACACACACTGTAGATAGATGGATAGATGAGAGAAAGAGATTAGATAGATAGATAGATAGATAGATAGATAGACAGACAGACAGACAGACAGACAGACAGAGATAGAGATGGAGGGAGGGCGGAATAGAGGGATGGATGATAGATGATGATGGATGGAGAGATAGAGATACATATGCATGTACTCTGTATATGTATGTGTATATATGCACACACATACAGTGCACTCAAAGTATTCAGACCCTCTTCACTGTTGTCAATTTTGTTATTGAGAAGTGTCTGAATACTGGTGCCAATGTGATATTTCAGGGTTTTTTTCATTTTAAAAATTTGCAGACATTTCTAAACTTTTGTTTTTACTTTGACATTATGGGGTACCAAGTGTAGATTAATGAGTGGGGGGAAATGAATTTCAACAACTGTAGAATCAGGCTTCACCATTACAAATTTGACAAAAGTGATGGGTCCATATTCCTTGACTTACAGCCATTCATTTAGTGACCATGCAAAGTTACAACGGCATTGACAAAAAGTGACTCAGGACCGTTTTTCACACCTACGCCCTTGCAGCATCCCCATGGTCACGGATCAAATTTCAGGTGCTTGGCAGCTGACTCGCATTTATGGCGGTTGCAGTGTCCTGGAGTCACGTGATCCCCTTTTGCAACCTCCTGACAAGCAAAATCAGCAGGCAAGCCGGGGTCACTTAACATCTGTGTGACTAATTGAACAACTGCAGTGATTCCCTTAACAACTGTGGCAAGGGAGGTCATAAAATGGGGCAAACGGTCTCACTTAGCGACAGAAATTTTGGGCTCAATTGTGGCCGTAAGTCGAGGGCCACCTGTACATGCCACTCTTAAATATTCTAAATAATTCTGTTTTCCCTGATAATAAAGAAACCCCCCCCTTGCCTGCTTTGTGCAGCTTTCTTCGTGAAAGGAGCCTGATCCTGCATTCAGACTGCCTGGAATTCGGCTCTCTAGGTGAAGTTTGGATCTGTGGCAATCCACCCTGATCCCCACAAGGCCTTCATGGGTCCGGCATGCCATGCCAGCTGGCACCTAAATGTCAGCTGACTCTCCAGTGACGCCATTCTGCCTTACAAGCAGCTGCATAACAGGCAGAGCTGCTAAGATGCTGATGATGGAAAGGCCCAGAGCCCCAGAGGAACTCAGCAGAAAAATACTGTAGCAGCAGCAAGAATGTCAATTAAAAGCTAATATTTGCCCTTTCTTGTATGGGCGAGCTCTTGTCAGCTAGCCTGTCACCGTAATTTTATCTGTGGCAGCCCTCTCAGTATGAGGAAGGTGGGAACTTGATGACTTTGTCTAAATTAGCCTGGCTGTGTAGTAATTGTCCTTACAACATGTAAGTCCATCTGCTCCCTAATGAGCGAAAAACAAAGCTAAAAAAAACAAAAAGATTGGGCAGAGAAACATCACATCGTTCTTGTGTATTTCAGTTCAATCAAATATAATAAGGCTATTTTACCGAAATCGCGAAGGTGTACGGGAAAGAATGTGAAAGGCCTTGTATGTCCCGCTGGTTTTGCGGAATACAAATTCCAGGCGTAGCATACTTAGTGGTCAGACTGGGTGGGCAGTAGATATAAATCCACTTATGTTGAAAGTTGAAATCATTTCTTCTTTGATCCAGTCTTTTGAAGTTTGCTTTTTCTTTAAAAAAATCACTGTGCTGACATTTTTTTAATAGTTCAAACTTTTTCAAAGCACAGGATTGCATCCCTAGCATTTATTATTATTATTATTATTATTATTATTATTATTATTATTATTATTTTAATTACATTTATATGCCGCCCTTCTCCAAAGATTCAGGGCGGCTTACAATTTTTTGGGATACAACCCAATGTGCTCAGCAATAGCCTTCATTCCATTGTATATGCCTGCTTATTACTAAGCGGCATTTTTACAAAGTCAGCTTATTGACCCCAACAATCTTGGGTCCTCAATTTACCTACCCCGAGAGGATGGAAGGCTGAGTTATTATTATTACAAGAAGTTCTCTACTGTAGTGTCCGTTCGAAGTTAACTACAGAGGGGAAAAATCACAAATTAGGGCAAGAGGGAAAGAATGCCATTTATTGCTTTCTTCTGTTTTAGGCGTAGCAGAAAGAGGTCATTTTAAAAACCTTTGGCCTGGTCTGAGAGCTCCAGAGGACGAGATTTGACAGAGGACAAAAAGTTGAAATCTAGAAGTCTTATTTAGAAAGAGTGCAGAGAAGAGCAACGAAGAGGATTGGGGAATTGGAGGCTAAAACATAGGAAGAATGATTGCAGGAATTGGGGATGTCTAGTTTAATTAAAAGAAGGACCAGTGGGGACATGGTAGCATCTTCCAATATTGGAGGGGCTGCCCCAAGGAAGAGGGGGTCAAGCTATTCCCCAAAGCCCCAGAAGGCAGGACGAGAAGCAACGGACGGAAAGTAATCAAGGAGAGAAGCAACTCCTGGAATTAAAGAAAAATTTCCTGACAGTGAGGACAATTAGACAAGGGAACTGCTTGCCACCAGAAGTTGTGGTGCTCCATGACTGGAGGCTTTCGAGAAGAGATTGGACAAACATTTGACTGGAATGGTATAGGGTCTCCTGCTTGAGCAGGGGGTTGGTTTGGAAGACCTCCCAAGTTCCCTTCCATGATTTTGCTCTGTTGGCATCGCCATCAATTCGTTGGTGGAGCTAATGGAATAAAGGAAAGGGGAGACAGACAGAGAAGTCTGGTTGAAAGAGATAGGAATGGCAGTTGGTGACAGAAACTTTGCACATTAAAAGCACAAAGTGAGGAGGTTGACGGACACTGGTGAGGTCACAAACCCAAGGCAAAGCAGTGGTAGGGAGGCAGAACCTGAGTTTTTGGTGAGCTGCGCCGGAGGAAGAAATGTGGCAGTCGTGCAGCGAATGCCATGTCTAGCGACAGGGGTAACAGGGACGTTGGAAGAAGCTCCCTGTAATTCAAAGATAAAAAGGAAGAAGGCAAGGATAGAATTGGAAAGCAGCTGGATTAGAGAGGGGATTATCACCATGAATGTTAAAATCGCAGCAGGACAGCGAGGTGGTGTCACCCATGTAGCCCAAAACCTCTGATCTGAATGCTTAGTCGCCTTTGCCTGCTTCAAAAATGCGTTTAAAAAAAAAAAATTTTTTAAAAAAGCAAATTTCCTTGAGGTGGCAGGAAATTCTGAACTCCCTTTGCGAATGCTTGCATGACCCCAGTTTAAAGCTTTTATGGATTTTTCTGACACAGCAGCCAGCTGGCTGTGTCCTTGTCATGACCACGGACTCTCCTCATTCTTAAATGCTGCTGAGTAATAGGGAGTTATTTTCACACCTTAGCAGGTTGCTGAGTGAAACTCCCCTTCCCCAAATCCCACCCTCTGTCCTTCTGCTTATGCAGAATTGGCTGTGCTGTATTTCGGCCCAAATGTGGCTATAAAATTTAAGACGGTGCATAAGGTGAAGTCACTATGCCCCCTGCATAATCTGCTAAATTGCTAAATTTATAGAGAATTGCAGGCAGGTTGCAACTGGTAAGCCTTTAGAGAAATGGAACAGGGCTGGGTAGACCGCAGGTAGTCCTTGACTTACGACCCCAGCAGAACCCAAAATTCTGTCTCTTTGAGATATTTCCTAAGTGAAATTTGCCCCATTTTACGACCTTTCTTGTCACTGTTAAGTGAATCACTGCAGTTAAGTTAGTCCCATGGTCTGTAAGTGAATCTGGCTTCCCCTGTTGACTTTGCTGGTCAGAAGTTTGCAAAAAGGGGAGCATGACCTGACTAGGAAGCTGCTACCGTCATACATATGAGCCAGTTGACCATTGGGATGCTGCGACGGTCGTAAGTGTGAAAATCTGTCATAAATCACTTTTTTTTCCAGTGCCGTTGTAACTTCGAACCATCACTAAATGAACTATTGTAAGTCAAGGGCTAGCTGGCCCCAGAAGTTGTGGGTGCTCCATCACTGGAGGCTTTTAAGAAGAGACTGGTCTCCTGCTCAAGCAGTGGGTTGGACTAGAAGACCTCTAAGGTCCCTTCCAGCTCAATTCTGATGGATTGATATCACAAAATGAGTGGCGGATCCTCACAGGCTCTTTTGAAAAAGCGATTTAATAGCCATTGTGCTCAAATCCAATAATGGTCTGGCTTACAGATGTGGGCAAAGTTCTATTCCAAGTGCGGGCTCTTCTTACCCCGTGGGGCTAAATAAATCTCCCAATTTAATGTGTGAGATTCTCATCATCTGCTCGTTTTGGAGAAAAAAAAACAAAAAACTGGAAGGCCAATTTAGAGTTGCCAGTGGCATATTCTCCAGAGTGAGAGATGATTAAATTTAGTGCAGTTACTTAAACAGGAAAACTGCAGTTGGCTTAACCAGGATGCTACTCAATAACGCAGGCTTCTCCCCACCCCAAAGCGTGTCAATTGAAATTTTTTTTTTACATACATCTGATCGCCTTTCGTCAGCTAACTGTTCTCTGAGTTGAATGGAAGAATTTCAAGTTTCAAATTCAGAATAGAGCTGGAAGGGACTTGCGAGGTCTTCTAGTCCAACCCGCTACTCAAGCAGGAGAATATAGACCATTTCAAGCAAGCAAGCAAGCAGAATAGAGTTGGAAGGGACCTCAGAGGTCTTCTAGCCCAACCCCTTCCTCAAGCAGGAGACCCTAGATTTTAGACAAGGGGCTGTTTATATTAATTATACAGGTAGTCCTTGACTAAACCTGAAGCTAAAATGTCCATTGCTAAGCAAGACAGTTGTTAAGTGAGTTCTGCCCCATTTTACAACCTTTTTTTTGCCCCAGTTATTAAGCGAATCACTGTCCTTCTTAAGTGACTGACATGGTCATTAAGTAAATCTGGCTTCTCCATTGACTTTGCTTGCCAAGACCTGTCTGAGAAGGCCGCAGCTGGCGATCCTAGGACTCCATACGAGACGGCAGCCATTGTAACATCCATGCTGGTTGTCAAGAGCCCAATTTGGATCCCCCAAATGCGACGGTCGTAAGGGTGGGCAATGGTTGCAAGTCGCTTCCTCCCCCTCGCACTTTGTGAACTTGGAGCCGTTGTTAAACGAATGGTTGTAAGTTGAGGACTACCTATGTTTTGTTTCTGGGATGGGGTTACAGGAAAAAGAACGTAAAATAGGCTGCTGTAGGCATTTCTGTGCACGACTAAAGCCTGAATAAAAGAGACAAGACTGAAAGTTGGACAAACCCTGTCCGTCTGTGCCTTTCTGAGACCCCGGTTCAGTGGTGTGAATTCACACCACATCCTTGATTTAATGCTAGTACAGGTTTCGTCGCTATACAGGTAGTCCTTGTCTTACAACTCGTCACATAGTGTGACTCTTCCTAAACAGCCGAAACTGTCGTAAGTCCCATCTTTCAGTTGCCGTTGTAACTTCAGTGACTAAATGAACGGTTGTAAATCAAGGACTAGCTATATCCTGTAATCCTGATCCAGATCTGTTTTATTCCGGACCAGAAACACAGAACACAGTCCTTGACTTACCGTCCTTCATTTAGTGGCTGCTCGAAGTGGGTGTAGCCTCACATGTTGGGTTCTGTTCCTAAAGATTGCTGGATATTTTGACTTTTAATATAACTCACCTCTGTAACATGGGTCAGGCTGGCCATTTAAGGAGCGTGAAGAACTCTCTGCAGAGGCTCCTTTTAACAGGTATCTGTAAACAGGTGTGTGTGTATGTGTCTGTGTGTGTGTATCTCTGTGTGTGTGTGTGTGTGTGTGTGTGTGTGTGTGTGTATATATATATATATATATTCATATATATTTAGAATCATTGGCTTTTCTTTTCAGAAATCAATTACCAACTCGCCTTTGATGGGCTCTTCCCCTTTGTGCTGTTTTCTCTCTTTCCGTCTCTCCCTCCTTCGCTTCTCATGATGCCTTTGTCTCTCCTGTGAAAAACATCCCCCTTTGGAAGACCATCAAGAAAGAGGGAAAAAGCAACTCAGGAACCATCCTAGTCCTTATTCCCCATCCATTTGATAAATTTCAGCCAGTTTATCTGCGCGCCTCGTTTGGCCACGTGAGAGGTTTCGAAGGAACTTTTTTTGGGGGGTGGGGAAGAAAGGGTAAAAATAACGGGTAAAGGATCCAGAACCTCTGCTCCGTTTCTTTCTTTTTTTTTCAAACTTCCTTAAATGCTGATTTTCACAGCAGAAACCTTTTAGATCGCAGGAGTCGTTAATTGCTGTTTCTGCCTTGCAGAAAAGCAGGATAAACATTTGGATAAAGCAGAGCTTAACGCTGCCTCTTTGCCAATTTGGGGTTGTTTTTTTCCCTTTCTCCATCTTTCTGCTAGAAGTTTTGGGAGATGGTGTAGAAGTAGGGGGCAACTGCAATTAATTTTCCAACCTGAGGAATTTTTTTTCTTCCTCTATGAATGAACACACTGTTCTATGTGTTGGAAAATAATTGCTACACTAGATATAAAAGTAACAGAACAAGATAACGGGGTGTTCAAAACTTATTTTTCCCCTCCATATTAGGATAGTTGTAAGACAATAACTGGGAGGACAGATGAGAGGAGATACGTCCCTTTGCAAAAAAAAGTGGCCTAATATAGGTAGTCCTCAACTTACAACCATTTAGTGACCGTTCAGAGTTACAACGGCCCTGAAAACGGGGACTTAGGACTGTTTTTTTGCATTTGTGATCATTGGAGCTTTGGTGGCTCAGGCTGTTAAATGCCTGCTCTTAAGATCCAGCTGTCTACAATTACTGTAGGCTCAAATCCCACCAGGCTCAAGGTTGACTCAGCCTTCCATCCTCTCGTAGGTAAACTGAGGAGCCAAGATTGTTAGCAATTAGCTGACTTGTAAAAATGCCGCTTAGTAATAAGCAGGCATATACAATGGAATGAAGGCTATTGCTGAGCGCATTGAGTTGTGCTCCAAAAAATTGTAATCCGCCCTGAGTCTTCGGAGAAGGGCGCATATAAATGTAATTAAAAAAAAAAAAATTGCAGCATCCCTGTTTGGTCACATGATCAAAATTCGGCCGCTTGGCTCCTGTCTATGTTGACCGTACTCTCCCATGCTCATGGGATCAAAATTTGGGCACTTGGTAACTGGCATCGTTTGCAAAAAAAAAACTGGCCGTGACTCACTTGACAACTTCCTTGCCTAGCGATGGAAAGTCTGTCCCAACCATGGCCATAAGTTGAGGACTACCTGTGGCATCGTTAACAGCGGAGGAAGAAATCCATGTGAGTTGCTGATGAACCTGGCTCTCTTCCCCTTACGCTATTTATAGATTCTTGCTGGATCGTTCATATTCCATTTGTAAGAGCATCGTATAAAAACATCTCCCTCTTCCTTTTGAGCCAAGCCCAATTAATATACATCTCTGAAACGGCCTCATTTTCCAGTAGCCGCCCCCTTTCTTCAAATATTTATAAGCCGCCTCTTAAGGCAAATGCTACCGTTGCCCGTTGAAAGATGATTTCAGAAACAATACACTTATAAACAAACAGGGAGAGAAAAAAAGCTTTATTGTAATCGTACTAAGGAAACCAAAGCCGTAGTTAAAAAAAATAAAAGCCAGGCCGGCGGGCACAGAATAATTTAGAACCAGCAGAGCCGGAAGACTGTAAAAATAATAATAATAACAGTAACATCGAAACAGGGAAATCAATAGGGTTACAGAACTTCCTGGCAAAATCCAGTCGGAAAAGGGTGCAAAACAGAAGATTGCAATGCGATCATAACGGACCTCAAAAGCTGCAACTCAAACTTACAGGTGCCTTGGTGGTCTTCAACACTCCTTCTGTTCCTGTTTTCTACTGCATTCACCTTCTTCTTATAGCAAAGCTTGTCTAACTGTGATGGGACAAGGGGTTGGTTTTTTTCTTTCTGTTTTTTAGCCAGCTTGTCACAAAGCCTGACCCTGCTTTGGGCTGAGAAGGCATGGCTTGTCCATGGTTATACCGTTGACTTCTATACCTAAGGGAAGATTAGAACTCGGGTCCCCCCCCACTGCTAGTCTGGAGCCTTTACATCTACACCATGCTGGCTCTTTTGAATATTATACACCAGGGGTCTCCAACCTTGGCAACTTCAAGACTTGTGGACTTCAACTCCCAGAGTTCCTCAGCCTTGGCAACTTCAAGACTTGTGGACTTCAACTCCCAGAGTTCCTCAGCCAGACTTGTGGACTTCAACTCCCAGAGTTCCTCAGCCAGCTTTGCTCTGGGAGTTGAAGTCCACAAGTCTTGAAGTTGCCAAGGTTGGAGACCCCTGGTAATAACGAATCTCACGATGTGTCATGCTTGCTACATGTTGCGTTGAAAGTACAGCTAATCCTTGACTTAACAGTTCCTTTAGCGACCGTTTGAAGTTACAACGGCACTTCTGACCATTGCAGCATCCTCATGGTCAAAGTTCGGACGCTTGGACACTGACTCATACTTATGACGGCTGCAGCGTTCCCGGGGGTGAGTGGCTGGGGGGGGGTCACGTCATCCCCTTTGGTGACCTGACACATTAAAAGTCAAGGGATTCACTGAACGACCGTGTTCCTAGGAAAACAGCCACCATGATTCACTTAATGCCGGCGGCAAGAAAGGTCCCAAAACGGGGCAAAGCCGTCCCGCCCAGCGGCAGATGGGCTCCTTTGTGGTCCTAAGCCGAGGACTTACCGGTCGACGTAAATGCATAAAACCCCATTAAAATTGTCCGATAAAATACCAGTTTGATACCTGAAAATACCTCCTATAAAAAGCAACCGGATTTCTCCCCTCCCGGAGCGGAAGGTGTTTTTTCCGCCCCAGGTACACCGAGGCACAGATTCCGGTTGAGGGAAGAAGCTGCCTTAGCATAAAAGCTGTTTTGCAGTGTGGCACAATTACTCAGAGAGCTAGGGGAGTCCGCTTAACTGGATTTGTTCACGCGGGGAGCAGAACTCCATTACTTTACGATGCTTTAATTTGGATTCTCGCGGCGAGCAGGAAGATTGAGCCTCAATGTCCTTTTCCGACTCTGTGCTCCAGTGCTTCCCTGGGCCGATGCTTTCCGTCATTCTTAGGCCAGCTCTCACAGCCTTGAACCATCATAGTCTGGTTATAATGGGTGTTGGAAGTCCTAACACTTCTGGTGAGGTCACACCTGGAGTACGGCGGCCGGGGAACAAAAATGAGGCCTTGGAAAGAGCTCAGAGAAGAGCCACAAAGAGGATTAGGGGACTGGAGGCTAAAACAGAGGAAGAACAATTGAGGGAACTGGGCATGTCTAGTTTGATGAAAAGAAGGACTAGGCAGTGTTCCGATATCTGAGGGGCTGCCCCAGAGAAGGAGTCAAGCTATTCTCCAAAGCACCAGAAGGCAGGACAAGAAACAACAGATGGAAACCCATCAAAGAGTGAAGCAATTTAGGATTAAGGAGGAATTTCCTGACAGTGAAAGCCAGTGGAAGTTGTGGGTGCTCCAACACTGGAGGTTTTCAGTAAGAGACTGGAGAGCCATTTGTCTGAAACGGTGTAGCTTGAGCAAGGGGGGTTGGGCTAGAAGACCACCAAGGTCCCTTCCAACTCTGTTCTACTGTATTCTATTCTGGATAAGAAATACTGGGTGGAAAGATGGTGAGAGATCCAATCTAGAATGAAGGATAAATGGTCAGTGAAACAGTTTCCCTCCAGAAGTTGTGGGTGCTCCAACACTGGAAGTCTTCAACAGGGATAGGGTCAGTGGGTTGGACTAGAAGACCTCCAGGGCCCCTCCTTCCAACTCTTATTATTCTGTGATTCCGATCTCATGTCACAGAAAGCTAGCCTTATTTACTTACTTATTTATTTACTCATTTATTTACTTGACATCTACCTTGTTCCTGTCGTTTTAGACTCTGTCCCAAGTGCTCAAATAATGACAGGTAAAACTAATGCAATAATAATAATAATAATATGTCAGGGAGGTAAAAACAGTGGCTTGATGGGTTTGAGTGTTCTGCCTTTTAAAATGGCACACGCAAGGAGAGCTTCAAGGTGTGTGTGTGTGTTTTTTCCACACCTCTTGGCAAAACACAATTTGATGGGCCTCAGTAGTAGCCTTTCCAGGAGATCCAGAGATAGTTCGAGGTCTCGGCATCAGCTGGTGGAACTTGATCTCTCTCGTCTGGATTATTCAAAAAGGCTGGCTTTGTCCAAAAATGTTTTAAAAATATTTTTTTTAAACATCTGGTGAAAATGAATTGAGGGGAGACCCATTTGATCCCGAACTTGTGTCCCAGCCTTGCTCTGAAACGCAATGCCAGAGATGGTTTTAAAATGGCTTTTAATGGCACTTTGAAGTGACTTGTTTGGCCTTTGAGTTCGATGGCATCTTTTACCTGCTGGGCCTTTTGTCTTATAAGTAATAAAATCTTCTTTTTATTTTTGCACTTTGGCCCAAAAACCCAACCAGGGAGGCCTTTTGTGTTTCAGAGCTAGGCTCCTCTGGGTTTGTGAGGCCTTAATTTGTATTATCAAGTACAAATTATTATCGACTTACAACAGTTCATTTAGTGACTGTTCAAATTTACGACGGCACTGCAATGAAGGACTTTTTCACACGACCATTGCAGCACTGGTGGCATGATCTAAATCCAGAGGCTTGGCAACTGGCGTGTACTTATGACGGTTGCAGTGTCCTGGGGAGGAAGGGGGAAAATCATGGGACCTCCTTTGGTGACCTTCTCACCAGCAACGTCCAGGGAAGATTCACTTAACAACCGTGTTATGAGCAGAACAAGTGCAGGGACTCGCTTAACAAAACGTGGCAAGGAAGGCCGTGAAACGGGGCACGAAACTCACCACTTAGCAACGGAAACGTTGGGCTCCCTTGCGGTCATTAAGTCGAGGACTGCCTGTAAATGAATGCATTATCTTTCTGATGGGACAGGGGGTTTAGCAGGGGAGAGGACAGCATCGTTTTACATCGTCTCTTATGGGGTGTTTAATACACACATTCTTCTGACCCAAACCTTGTTCCAAGGAAACACTCACCAGGTAACAGCAGCAAAACCTTTTAAGGATTCTTTACGAATTCCGTTCCTTCCCGGTTAAAAGGCTGTTTCAAACTAATTGTCTCTGATAAGAACGCCTTGCCAAGGTGGTGCAAGGCTGCCAAGAACAACAGATAAAGTTTCTAAGAAAGATTTCAAACACAAAGAGTCTCCAAACACCAACCAAGATACTCCGAACGTGCACAAGACTTGAGTGCAAAACGTCTTTGCTTCCTGCAAAGAGCTCTGGTTTCTCAGCTGGCTTTTATCCCTTAAGGGAGGGGCCATTACCTTGCAGCCTTACGCCCATGCCGCTGCAGCTGCTCTTTCCTTCGAGCAGCCCTGCACGCGCACTGGGCACACTCCTCGGGGGCCTCTTCCTCACTGCTGCCATCCTCCCCCATCTCTGAAGCCAGCACTCCGCTCCCTGATGGTCCTGGCCCCATCCCTGCATCCCACGCAGGCCCCTCATCCGAGTCCTCACTCTCCGAGGCCTCAGCTGTCTGCACCTGCTGCTGGTGAACCACAACACACACACACACACACACACACACACACACACACCCGGCCTCGCCAAGGTGACCCAGCTGATGGCGGTTCCGTGTCCCACCTATTGCTTCTTCTGGGCTTGTCTCGTTTCCTAGCTCCCCTTTTCAGAGCGTGGAACAATGCAAACAACAGCGGCTCTCGAAAAGATTGCGCTGCCTCACACTGGCAAGCCTGATGGGATATTGATCTTTCCTTTCTCTTAAGGTTTAAAATGGCTCGCAGGCCTCCCAGCACGAACACCTACGGCAGCGGCAGGCGATGGAGGGTTTTTGCGCAGAAACGAGATGATGGAGGGTTTACATTCCTTTTCCGGGGGAGGCTCCGGTTGGGGGCTTGTCAGAAAGGGGGGGGGAAGGCATTTCCAAGAGATTAGCCCGTTTTCTTTCCAGTTTGTGTGCGTGTGTGTGTGTGTGGGGCGCTGCAAACCATCTTAACCGACTCTGAATTAAGGGAAGGAGAGGGAGGGTGTTGTGTGGGCGGCGGGTTGCCACTGAACCTTTTGTGTGTGTGTGTTTTTCCCCAAGGGCCTTTTGAATGATCAGACTCGGATCGAACAAATTGCGAATAAGATGCTCGGAATTATCATGATCATTATTATTTTTAAAAGAGAGTAATTCCCACCAGAAAGGTGAAAAGCGGAATAACGATGGCTGGTCGTCTTGCATCCATAATAGCCTCTTCTGCGGTGCAGACGGAAAGGAGAGGAGAGGGCCGTGTGTCGGTCCAGGGGTAAAATAATTATTATTTAGAGATGGGTGGCGTTTGTCACTAAAAGACATAATTTTCAAATTTGTACGGACACCCGCTTGAGAATGAAGAGCCCCCCCCCAAACAAAGCCCAAGAGAGGAGACCATGGTGGGGTTGCCCCTTTGCCCATAAGTTGATGGGGGGTGGTCTAGAAAGCTGTGGAAGGGGGTTTCTAAAACGTCTAAAAATCAAATGCTTTCCTAAATATATCCTGGTTTGATGCCTGTCACATGACTTTGATACCCAGTAGGGAAATTGCATAGAGATAAGATTAGCTGTAAGGAAACACAGATTAAAGGCAGGTGGCAGGTCTTACCTGTGCAAGCTGTCAACCGGCGGCAGCCTGTGCAGAAGCTTTGATTCACAGTTCACAAAACCAGAGCCTTAGAGGTCACCTAGTCCAGCCCCTTACTCAGCACAGGCTCCATGGCAGCAAGTGAGAGACCACCCGGCTTGCCTTTAGGGAAGGTGGACATTATTTAACATGGCAGCCCGATCCCTCCCGTGCACATCCCACATCCACCTTCTTTAGGGGCAAGCTGGGTGACCCCTGGTGATGCAGTGGCCCCTGCACCGGGCAAGGGGTTGGGCTAGATGACCTCTAAGGCTCCTTCCAGCTCTGATTTCGTGAACTGTGAATCAAAGCTTGTGGGTTTGGTTTTTGGAAATTGCTCACCTTGTCTAAGAGTTTAGTAAAGGAGATTTTCCAATGAAACATCGTATGCAGATAGACCTCTGCTTACAGCCACAATTCAAATTTCCATGGCTCGTTGTTAAGCGAGTTACACCCCATTTTAGAACCTTTTTTGTTTTTGCCATGGACGCTAAGTGAATCACTGCAGCTGTTAGTCACATGGTTGTTCAGTGAATCTGGCCTTTTGCTGGTCAGCAGGTTGCAAAAGAGGATACGTGACCTTGGAACACAGCAACGGTCATAAGTGTGAACCAGTTGCCAAACTTCTGAATTTAGAAGAGAAGAGAGAAGAGAAGGAGAACCTATCCCATTTCAGATAAGTGGCTGTCTAGTCCCTTCTTTTGATCACATGACCCGGGGATATCGTGACCGTCACAAATACGAACCAATTGCCAAGGATCTGAATTTTGATCCGATGACCACAGGGACATGCAACGATCATTGGTGGGAAAAACACTCCTAAATCACTTCTTTCCAGCGCCATTGTAACTTCCAGCAGTCGCTAAACGAACGGCTCTCAGACAAGGGCTGCTTACAGTTGTTGAAGGGGGTTGGATGAACTTCAATATTTACGCCAAATTGGCCTGTTTTTTTTTTTTAGCCAAGCGTGGTTGATCATTTGGGTTTAGTTTGGTTTTCCTTCCCTTCTTCTCCGGTGTGATAAATGATTCTTAAGACTTTTACGGAAAAGGAACATCCAGAAAATGTTTCTGATTTTCAGAGCGAGACGCAAAGCCAGCCGTCCAGTCCGGATTTCAAATCACTTTAAGATCCTCTCGTAGCGATCACAATTTCTAAAGACCATTTTATTGTACAGTTAAATTGGTGCTTAAGCGGTAATTTATAATTTATGTTGGCATTGATAACGTTGGCTGTGTTGAAAGCAGCCGGATCAAATAACGGCTGGATGCTAGATTTCTTTTTTTTAAAAAAGGGGGGGAAACAAACCTGGTTTTGGTTTAAGCAGGGCTGAATTCACACGCGGGGCGTTAAAGCCGTAACGTAGTTAGTTTATTTCTGGTTTATTCATGTGTTTGAGTGACTTGTGTATCATGGTTTAATGAAGCCAAGACAAACTGTTCAACATTTGTGGTGGTTGGGCCCAAATTCTCAATACAGCTAGTCCTCGACCATTACAGTGAATGGTTTAGTGACGGTTCGAAGTCACAACGGCACCCAAAAAAAAGGGGACTTAGGACCGTTGTTCACACTTACGACCGTTGCAGTGTTTCCCCCAGGGCCACGTGATCAAAATTCAGATGCTCGGCCGCCGACTCATATTTATGACGGTCGCAGCGTCCCCCATTTGTGACCTTCTGACCCGCAGAGTCAGCGGGGGAGCCGGATTCACATAACAACGGCGTGACTAACTTAACAACTGCAGGGATTCCCTTAACAAACTTGGGCAGGAAGGTCGTAAAACAGGGCCAAAAATTGCTTGACCAACATCTCATTTAGCAGCGGAAATTTTGCAGCGGAAATTTTGGGCTCCACTGTGTGTTGTAAGTCGAGGACTACCTCTGTATTGGTTTGTTTTTTCAGGCACAGTTAAAATGTAGTTTCGTTTAATTAAAAAAAGAAACAGCCAAGCATTTGATTCCTGTTCTAGTTATTCTGCATTGCATTATTATTAGTTTTTTCTCCCAGGGTTTTAATTTGAAGACAATAATAGCAAAAAATAATAATAATAATCAACTTCTATGGTATTTTTCTCACTGTTTCCCCCATTAGCTTTCCTGCATTATCATTATCATTATTACTTTCCTTAAGTTGCTGCTTAAGTTGAAGTGGAAGGTGACTCGTTTGCTGATATTTGCCTGTTAACTGTTTTGCATTGTTTCGTTTTTTGCAGTAAATTTGAATTTGTGCAGGTTGTTTGGTTTTTTTTTTTACTCATTGTAGCTCCTTTGTTTTGCAGAGATCTTGACGCAGCTGACATTTTGGAATTCTTTTTAATAATGTGACCCTTCACCTTTGATCCCCTGACCTGCATTATCTTGGTAACCATTTCATTTTTTAATTTAATTTTTCATTATTGTTAATTTTTGTTTGGTTTAAATTTTTTACTTATTTTTTTGGTTTGGTGTGTAAGCTTTTTGTAACATTTCACCTTCTTAAATTGTAACATTTCTTTGACTTCCCTAAATATAAATACTCTTGTTTTGCCTGTAAATGTTGTAAATGTCTCATTTTCCTTTGATTAAAATTCATTTCAGTTTTTTTTTAAAAAAGATACAAGTTCTCGTGTTTTTATTTTGATGTTTAACAATGTGCAAGCTTTTATCTGTTGTGTTACTTTTGTTTTCTAGCCATGTTTCCAAAACATTTATAAACTAACAGTCACTTTATTAAAAGAGTTTTACAATTAAATATCTTCATTTTCTTTTTTTTCCTCTCCCCTTTACCCCCAATTATGTTTTAGCTGTCATAACTGAGCCAAAAACAGCCAACCAGGATTGTGTTTTGACACGTAATTTCTATTTCCAGTAGCATCTCTACTGAGGCCACTTTCCATTGCAAGTGGAATTTCAGTAAAACATTGTATGTTGTTCCGTTAATTGTCTCCCTTTTAATGGGATTGCCTCAAAAATGACAAACCCCAGATACAAAAAAATATCCATGCTTATTTAATAGAATGCCACCCTCGACTTTTGGGCATAATTGAGCCCAGCATTTTTGTTCCTAAGTGAAACATTTGCGAAGTGAAGGTTGCCTCGTTTTATGACCTTTCCTGCCACCGTTGTTAAGCAAATCCCTGCAGCTCTTAAGTGAGCCACACGGTTGTTAAGTGAATCACTGCAGTTATGAATAGCACGGTCGTTAAAGTGAATCTGGTTTTTGTTTGCAAAAGGGGATCGCGTGACACGCACCCCCTCCCTCCCCCGGGGGATGCTGCGACTGTCATAAATACGAGTCAGTTGCCCAGCCTCTAAATTTTGATCACGTGACCCCCTGCTGAGGCGGTCATACCTGTGAAAAAAGGTCCTAACTGAATTCACTTTTTTCAGTGCCGTTGTAATGCTGAGCGACCACTAACTGAACTGTTGTAAGTCGAGGACTGTCTGCAAACCACTTGGTCCACAGGTGGGACCCCTTAGGAGGTCTCTAGCATCTTGCAAATGTTTGTGTGTGTGTGTGTGTGTGTGTGT
>CM019158.1:8673450-8717152 GCA_009733165.1 Naja naja | reverse complement strand
AGGATGAGGCTTTGGGGAAAAGTGCAGAGAAGAGCAACTAGGATGATCGAAGGCCTGGAGGCTAAAACATACCAAACGGTTGCAGGAATTGGGTTTGGCTGGTCTGGAGAAAGGAAGGAATGGGGGGGGGGGGGACACAGGATAGAGTCTTCCAATATCTGAGGGGCTGCCCCAAAGAAGAGGAGTCAAGCTATTCTCCAAATCACTTGAGGGCAGGACAAGAACCAATGGGTGGAAACTCATCAAGGAGAAAAGCAATTCCTGGAATGAAGGAGAAACTAACAGTGAGGACAATTAACCAGTGGAACACTTGCCACCAGAAGCTGTGGGTGCTACAACACTGGATGTTTTCAAGAAGAGATTGCACAGCCACCTGTCTGAAATGGTAGATGATAGGTGAGAAAAGTCTGCCCTCCAGTGGCTAATTTTAGTAATGCAGCATATATATTATGCACAGTGAAAAACCTGCCCTCCAGTGATGAATTTGGGAACTGCAGATTCAAACATTGGGAATGGTCTGCCATCCCAAGGTATATATATACACAAACACATTTAAAAATACCATCTAAATGCTTAATTTAGGAACTGCTTATTTATGTAACCGTAACCTGTTATTTGCTTATTGGCAAAATGGCCACGAGATGGCAGGCTATTATTCTTAATGCAATTTCCCATAGAGTTTGAAAAGGTTTTCATTTAATTTGAGTCTATTTTCACCCCGTTTTCACTCTAGAGTGATGGGGCTCGATAAGATCCACTTTGGATTTTGCCCGACTGTACTCTGATTATTTTATTTATATTAACTTTGCGATTTCTTCCCTGCACCTGTCAATCGAAAAATCCACAAGGTGGCAGGCTATTTTTGCTGCGCAATTTCTTGCCTTCACCTGCCATTACGCAAAATGGCCACGAGATGGCGGGCTATTATTCTTAATGCAATTTCCATAGACTTGGAAAACCGCGGTTTCATTTAATTTGAGCCTATTTCACCCCGTTTTCACCTCTAGAGTGATGGGGGGACTCAGAGTAAGATCCCTCGTCTGATTTTACCCGACTGTACCCTGATTATTTTTATTTATGTTAACTTTTGCGATTTCTTCCCTGCACCTGCCAAACGAAAAGTGTCCACAAGGTGGCAGGCTATTTTTGCTGCGCAATTTCTTGCCTCCACCTGCCATTACGCAAATGGCCACGAGATGGCAGGCTATTATTCTTAATGCAATTTCCATAGACTTGGAAACCGCGGTTTTCATGTAATTTGAGGTCTATTTTCACCCCGTTTTCCCCTCTAGAGTGATGGGGGGACTCAGAGTAAGATATTTTCCCCGAGTCCCTTCGACAAAAGCTCCGGCTGTCCCTTTAAAAGGCGGGTTTCAATGAAGGCGCGACGTCTCCCCCCTTTAGGCCCCCTTGCAATCTTTTCCAATATTATTATTTATTTATTATTACCCGCCTCTTCCCCATCCAGAACTCGAGGCAAAACGAATTAGGCGGCCATCTGACTGCCTGCAAGGACCAGTTGGGGCAGGAGAAAATATCCAATTGCCGGGCCCGGGGAGGAGGGGAAGAGAAATCATCGTCACACGAGAAAAATATGTTTGAAAACGGTCCCGCTGATGTTTTCGAGCGGGGCAGGCAATCGGATAGACACCTTCTTGCAAGGGGCCTTTATCTCCAGGAGCGTCGAAAAGCAATTTCCTCCCATTAGGAGGAAATGACGTCATAATAATGCGCGCCAGAAATGGGGGAAAAGCATGTCTGGAGGCGACCCTCTCAGTTTGCAAAGCAAGACTTCTTTTGCTTGAGCCAGAGCCGCTTCTGCCACCCCTGGGCGTCAGTTTTCTTTTCTCTTGCTTTTGCAGGCGCGACTATCAAGGCGAAATTGCAGTTTTATTTTTTTTGGTGGGGTGCAAAGCTGCAATGAACTCGGCCAGAACTCGCTACGTAATTCATATTCTTCCAGTACTTCGGGGCCAAATAGAGGTAAGGTGAACAGCTTGCATTGCAGCCTTCAAAAGAAGGTTGGTGGTGGAGGAAATAAAAAACTTCAGAGAAAACGGGGGTGGGTGGGGGGACCCACAAAGGAGAAAACCATGATTGATATTCTATTCTATTCCATTCCATATTCTATTCTATTCTATTCTATTCTATTCTATTCTATTCTATTCTATGTACACAGAGCATTTGCACCACTATACACAAAATTCCTTGTGTGTTCAATCACACTTGGCCAATAAGAATTCTCCTCTCTCTTCTCTTCTCTTCTCTTCTATTCTATTCTATTCTATTCTCTTCTCTTCTCTTCTCTTCTATATTCTATTCTCTATTCTATTCTATTCTATTCTATTCTATTCTGTATATGGTGTGTGTTAGCCAAGAAATGCATGGACTTCTGGGCTCCTCCCCAGGTGTGCTTCTCTTCATCAATTCTATGCTGCTGTTGTGTTTTTGAGGAAGTGAATTTTTGCTTGAATTGAAGAGTGTACAATCCCGCCGGTTGGATTGTACCATCCTCCACTTGAGCTGAAGGCTGGCCATTAAATAGTTAACCTGGGTTAAGGGTCTTGTGAACCCACAGCCAAAGTGGCTTGGTGCTTGGCCACGCTTGCCATAAATTGCCTCCACTGTGGCCTTAGCAGGCTGGCTAAAAACTAGTTCATGGTTTCAGCACATCCTGGCTTTGTGGAATGCATGGATCCAATCTGGGTTTGCTGCCCAGGTGATAAACCATTGGAAGGGCCTCCTTTGTGTCTTAAGACTGAATTTCTGAGGGTGCCACCCCCAAATCTTCAAAGGCCTCTGCCCTTTGCCCAGCACCCACAATCCCAATTTCTCCTTGTGTGCTGTTGAAACCCACCTGGGCAGGTGCCTTGAGCCAATCTCTGCATGCCAAAAAGGGCTTCCTGGTTGTTTTGACCTCTTTATTTCTCTTTTAAATGCTCTGGCTTCCAAATTCTTCCTTCCCCCCTCACCGTCCCTTTCGTGTCCCTCTCCACCCCTCAGCAAAACCAGAGAGATTCCCTCTGGCCTGTTTTAGATCCGTAGATCTCTCACAGGATTGCACTGATGATGTTTCCTAGTTGGGTCATGAAAGGTCTGCAGAAAAAACCACCAAGCTCAGAGAAGCACCAAGGATCCTCCTCCTCCTCCTCCTCCCTCCTCCTCCTCCTCCTCCCCCCTCCTCTCCTCCTCCTCCCCACAAACCCCATTTCCTTACAACACTGATGATGTTACTTAGTTTGGTTTTGAAACGTCTACAAGGAAACCACCAGGCTTGGAGAGCCCCAAGGACCTCACAGTACAGCCCTGAGCTACAAATATTCTTATCTATATCCCAAAGTTGCTTTTCCAAGGGAGAACTGGACTTTCCTGGGGTTTCTTTGAAGACGTTTCGCTTCCCATCCAAGAAACTTCTTCAGCTCTATCGATGTCCTATCGATACCTTCTCTCATTCTCCACTTGGAGGCTGAGTCCCTTAAGGTTTGCTCCTCCCTCTTCTTCCCATCCAGCTTCCCGTCCTGCAGAGGGCACGCGTAGGGCTTTAAAGCCCGTGGCACATACCACGCGGGCTCCTCCTTAGTGCCAGGGCTGTTAACTCTTCTGTGCTCTGGAAGAAAGGTGGCATTTCAGCTTTTCTTTCTGAAATGGTTTGCACCCTCCGCTTGGTTCGGCTCTCGGCCCTCTGCTCAAATCCTCCCAGGTGCTTCATTTGCTTTCCTTGCTGTTTTTTCCTCCAGGTAGCCAAGAGGATGGGCCGGGTGTTGTGTATGCCCACTTTCCCGGTGGCTTCCCCAGTGCAACCTGCCGACTGCAACCTTCCTCCCGCGGAGCTTCGCCCAACCTTCCACAGCGAGGCCTTGTCCCCCTACAGAGCGCTTCTCTCCAGCCGGGTCTCCCCCAGCAGGAAAATGGGACCTCTCTCTCTTGAAGGCTCTGGCTGATGCCCCCAAGCCCTCTTCGTAACGCCTGGATTCTCCGCCGTCGGACATCTCACTGAAGAAGGAAGTTTCCACCCATCAAAGGCATGGAAATCTGCTAAAATATTCGTATTGGGGGGAGGAAATAAAGACTCGGCGGGATGGGTTTTTTATTTATTTATTTATTAGGGAGGCTCCAAAGAACCTTGGAAGGAAGACACACTTGGAGAAGGAGAAACGGCTCTGCAAACCAGCCATGGAGGGGCAAGCAACCCCCCTCCCTCTTCCTTATTTGCAGAGGGGGAACCCATCCCTGGCTGGGACCTGTACAGCGCTCCTTTCTTGTGGGGGTAGGTCTATGCATCGCTAGCAGCTTTTGAGACTGACAAAGTGATCCAGTATCCAAACTCCATGTCCTTTTTTTAACTGTTGTTATTATTTTTATTTGGATGGTAGAGCACAGGCTGCTCTGTGTGGGGCTATCTTAATTCCTTTTGTTTTCCTCTCCTTTGACTTTCTGTGTCTCTCTCTTTGATGGGCATCATTGGTTGGTTTGCTCGCTCCTTTGTTTCCATCCTGGCCTTTCTGGGCACTTGGTTGACTTGGGACTCCCGTCCTTCCGAGGTCGGTAAAACGAGAACCCGGATTGTTTGGGGGGTGCAATGCATTCCTGACTCTGCAAACCGCTTAGAGAGGGCTGTAAAAGCCCTGTGAAGCAGCATAGAAGTCTTTTTAAGTGCTATTGCAGCTTAGAAGCTGCAGGGAGGCCCATCAGCCACGGGTTTGGCTGCCTGGGAATTGTTGGGAAGGAGGCAGAAAGGAAGCAGGAAGGATATTGTGCTTGGGGGAATGGGGGTAACCCATTGCTTCCCTTCTGGAAGTCTCTCTGTGTGTCTGTGTGTGTGTGCGGGGGGGGGGGTCCTTGGTGCTCTCTGAGCTTGGTTTTCTTGCAGACTTCTCTTTACTCAATTAGGTAACATCATCAGTGCAGTGAGGATGGGATGATCAGGGCACTGATGATGTTACCAAGCTGGGTGATGAAACGTCTGCGAGAAAACCCAAGTTTGGACAGCACCAAAGGTTCAACCCTGAGCTATAGTCTCCTCTCTGTGTGTCTGTGTGTGCATACAGTACACAGGTATGCTCCATTTTAATTGGCTTTTGTGCCCAAAGGATGCCGTTGTTTCTTTATTTTAAGGCAGGGCAGCCTGGGTGAGGATACAGAATTGCACATTTTCCCTGGTATCCACATCCAAGGAACCAACACGGAGCCTTTGCCTGCTTTCAACCAACGTGCCTGTGTGTGTGTGTGTGTTTGCCCAGTTTGGGGTGGGGGAAAGAATGCAGGGGCCAAATTCACTCTGTTTGTAAAACAGGTAGGGTGTCAGGGTGCCCTCCTCCTTACAATTCCTTTTTTGGGTGGGGAGACATTAAAGTATTGGTGGGTAAACATAGCCCAGCTTATTCAGCCAGCAAAGGGGTAAGTATGAAATAATATGGCTACCAGTCGTGGGAACCACCAGATGGCAACGAGGACATCAAGAACAGGTAAGAACAGGTAAGTGGAGGGCACAGGTGCTGGGAAGATGGGGGGGCAGGCAGGCCTTAGAGAGCCAGAGTGGGTTGGCAAGAGCCCCCCAACAGCTGGCCTGCCTGCAGCCCCAATCTTCCCATCACCTGCATTTCCCTCCTCCTCTTGGCTCCCCATCTGTGGCCTCAAGGGGGACTGAGGGAGGAGGGGCAGGCCCTGGTGCCCCTTCCAGGTCTGCAGGGTTGGGATGGCCCCTGCCATCTTCCCAGGGCCATCATCCTCTTCCTCCTCCCCCCTCCGCCCCAGGAGGGCTGCTGGGGGCTAAGTGGAGGTGGGGAGAGGAAGGCACTTGGGAGGATGTCAGAGGCTGGCTGGGGAGGGGCTCCTTGCCAACGCCCCTCCTCTTTCCTTCCCAGCTCCCTGGTGCCATGTGTGCTGGCAATGGGGGAATGGGAGGTCCTGGGCTGGAGGGTGGGGACATTGGCAGGCCAGGGGCAAACGCCTCCCTTGAGAGGCTGAGGGGGGGAAAGCCTGCCAATTCCCCCACCTGTCTGGGCCTCCCTTTCCCTGCTGAGTCTCTGCCAGCATGGCACCAGGGGAGCAGGGAAGGGAAGAGGAGGGGCGTTGGCAAGGAGCCCCTCCCCAGCCAGCCTCTGACATCCTCCCAAGTGCCTTCCTCTCCCCACCTAGCCCCCAGCCCTCCTGGGGCGGAGGAGGAAGAGGATGGCCCTGGGAAGATGGCAGGGGCCATCCCAACCCTGCAGACCTGGAAGAGGGGCGCCCAGGGCCTGCCCCTCCCACCCAGTCCCCCTTGAGGTCACAGATGGGAGGGGCCAGAGGATGGAGGGAAATGGGGGGGGGCAGGGGGGGAGGGGAGGGAGGGAAGAAAAACAAACACCCAGGATGGCAGAAGACACACACTTTATTAAAAAGTTCAAAAAAACAAGCAATACACCCCCCCTCTGATCCCCAGCCCACCCACCTGCCCCCCTCCCCCCCCCCCTCCCCCCCCCCACCCACCCCACCCACAGGCCTTTGGCTTCAGTCCTGGCTTAGAGGGGGCCCAGGGGGAGGGAGGTCCTAGGAAGAGGGGGGGTATCTCTCCCCCCTCCTCCCAGGACCCCCCCCCCAGGCCCCCCTTTGGGCCAGGATTGAAGCCAAAGGCATTGATGGTGACCAAGGGAGGCCCATGGGACATGGAGTGGGTGTGATGGGCCAGAGAACAGTTTTCCAATGTCCCTTGGCTTGCAGTGGCCAAACTGCCACCCTCTGAGCCAAGGACATTGGGCAGCCGCTCTCCGCCCAGCCCACCTGCACCCCAGGCCCATCTCTCGGCCTCCCTCAGCCCCCACCAACCCCAGCTTCAACCATGGTACAAGAGAAGCTGGCAAGAGAGGCTCTGGGGATGCCTGAGGCTGCCCCTGGGGGGCTTGGATGCCCCAGACCTTCCTAGGGCCTCCCTGCCAGCCTCCCTGATGCCATGGCTGGCTCCTGGCCTTCCCCCCCCCCCTCCTGTGTGACCCACCATGCAGAGATATTTTCTCTCTGCAGCCCTAGCTTTAAGCAGGCATGCACAAATGTCTATTTGAAATTTCCAAGATGTGGAATTTGGAATAAATTGTGCATGCCTGCTTAAACAAGGGAGGAACTGCAGACTTCCCCAAGACACACCTGGATTTCCTGACTCACCTGCCTAGGTGCTGGGAAGATTGGGGGAGGGAGCATGCATTATAGCCAATGAACCAGAAGGAAGACCCTACACATAAAGTTTTCAACTTTGACAAGTTTAAGTTGTGCAGACTTCTAACTAGAGCTGAAGTCCACCCACCTTAAGCTTGCCAAGGCCAAGAACCACTGGAGACCTAAACGGGGGTCTTCAAACTTGACAGCTTTAAGACTTGTGGACTTCAACTCCCAGAATTCGCTTTCGTGTTAGCTCAGGAATTCTGGGACTTAAAGTCCACAAGTCCTAAACTTGCAAAGTTTGAAGACCCTTGATCTATCCCTATCACCTATCAATCATCTATCTCTATATCATCTATTTATCTATCCTCTATATCAAGGCTCTTCAAACTTGACAGCTTTAAGAATTGTGGACTTCAACTCCCAGAATTCATGTTAGCTCAGGAATTCTGGGAGTTGAAGTCCACAAGTTTTAAACTTGCCAAGTTTGAAGACCCTTGCCCTAAACCAATGGAAGGTCTCAGAGTTGAGGTGCACCCATTTGGGGAGGGAGGGGGGGAGATCCTAAAGAAACCTCAATTCCCAGAATTCTCCAGTCCATGTGCTGGAAAACACCAGAGATTGAATGGCAGCCAATCTTCTACTTGGGAGGAAAAGGGACATCTTAAGCTTCTCTAGCCACCATTGCTAAGGATTCTGGGAGCTTCAAAACCCTCCCTTTGAAAGTTGCATCTTTCCATGGATGGACTACAGCTCCCAAAATTGAGTGGGAGACATCGAATGCCTTCCACTCTGGAGGACCCAAATTCCCATAATTCTGAGAGTTGAAGTCCACCCTTCCAAAAGCCAATTGCTTTCTGAAAGCAAGTCCAGACCTACTTTGGGGTGGGGGGTATACATGACCCTCTTAGATCAGGGTTTCCCACCCTTAGCAAGATGTGTGGATTTCAACACCCAGAATTCCCCAAACTGATTGGCTGGGGAATTCTAGGATTTGCAGTCCACACACCTTCAAGTTTGCGCCAATCTAAGTTCTTCCGACACCTCAACTCTGTCCTACCACCTGAACTTGCTCTACACGATCCTACCAGATAAACACTCGTGGTCCTTACCCAAGGCAAAGGCTGACAACAGCCATGATTCCTTGACCCTACCAGCCACAGCTTAATCTTACCACTTAAATTTACCACTTAAGGGCTCTTGGGCCTCAAGCGTATCTCCATAAACCACCAAACATGGTTCTTTAGCCAAGCTGAACACTTAAGACTCCCTTCACCTAACTTGCAAATTACACAGAGATCCTGGCTACGTTGGGGATCCACTCACAACCAACAATAAGACTTGCTAACTCCTTCTTCTAGACCTGATCTGTCCGGGGACCTCAAGCAACAAGTGTGTGTGTGTTGGGGGGTCTCAGTTCCTGGTGGGCACCGCACAGGGGTGAAAAGGCGTCGTGGGTCACAATGCAGTAAAAGCCGCAGGGAAGAACGTTTCTCCATCGGGATCTGGCCGTTTTGCCCGCTGCGGTTTCGGTGCAGAGCGATCCAGGCCTCCGAAAGAAATCCACAAGAGGCTGTTTTTACAAGCCGAGAACCGACACACACAATCCCTTCCCATACAGAAATCAAAATAAGAGGAATTGGGGGAGTGGGGGATTCAAAGCATGCATTGTGCTGCCAGTCCAACTCTTCCTGCTGCTGTTTGGTCCCAAGAGTTTTAAATAAGGCCACTTGGCAGGAAAAGAGCCAAGCCACAAAATGTGGTGGCACGTTGGTCTTCCATCTCTGCATCTCCAGCGCTGGGTGGGTGGGCTTGGCCTCCAGAAGAGGAAGGGGCAGCATTGAAGGCTGGCCTGGTTTTTTTTTTAAAGAAGGTTTTATTTTGAGATGGTTTTAAGAACCCCCATTATTATTCTAAAGAGGCAGGGGGAGTTTTGCAGCCATCATGGTCTTTTTAGGCTCCCCTGCCAGAGGATAAAATTTTCTGGCATTTCCCTTCAGTGCATCAATTTGGCTTCAGGGCCAGCTGGAACAATGCAGCCCCTTCCTCAGCCCTCCACAAGTGGCAACAGCTGTCCAGTTACACCCCCAGTCTGTCCATCCATCGGTCTCCATCGGAAACATCCAAGTCTTCCACCACGTCCTCTTCTCCTCTTGCCAGCTGTTGCAACTCTGCCCGAGGCAGCGGTTTCCGATGGTGGTGGCTCCGTTGGGGCACGGCCCTCTCGCCTCCTGGAGAAGGAAGGAAAGAAGACAGGGGGTGTCAATCCAACCTCAACGGGAAGAGGAAGGAAGGGGCAGAAAAAGGCAGCTGGGTGTTAATGAATCATAGGTGCTAATTAATGGATGGTCTGCAGGGCGCAGGAGGGGGTGAGATGGAAATGGGGAGATGGGCAGGATACAAGTTTAATACTAAGTAAAGCGATAAATAAACCAAAGCACCTGGGTGTTTCAAATGGGGATAGAGGATCAAGGAGAAGAAAAATCTTTATTTCCTTCCTCCATTTTATTGGGGAGGGGGGCGGACATCCCTGTAAAGGGAGAGGCTTCCAAAACTCACATCCTAGAAATAAGGGGGAAATTGGGCTCCTCTCCAAATGTTTCTGGATGAGCTGTTGCAATCTACGGAGGTGAATTTAGAAGCATGCCCTTCCCTCTTAAAATGAGCTAGGGTGTTACGTCTGGAGCACATGGAAAGGGGGGGTCCTTTTGGGGTTGGGACCCTCCCCCCAAACCCTCTGGTCTGCCTCTGCATTCTTCTGTGGGAGACCCACTCTGTCAAACCAAGTTCCCACCTTCCCATCTGCCCCAAAGAGCTGGGCCTGCAGATCTTCTCATGATGGTCTGGAAATCTAAGTGGGGAGACCTAGAAGGACGGGGGTTTATCAACCTGCCCACCCCAGAGAGGGGGAAAAGAGGGAGAGAAGGAGCAGGGGAGAAGCCAAAGGGCCTTGGGAATGGCTGATGAGCACCAGAATGAAGGAGAAACATACATATGATGCACCCATCCTATGCAGACCTCGACTATGTCAGAATGGTCAAACAAGTGGCAACTTCAAATCTCAGCAAACAAATGCTCTGTCTTACATATTGGTAAAAAAAAAATCAGAAAATAAAATACAAGCTGAATGGTCAAGACCTTGTTGATGATCCAAACTCTGTCAAGGACCTTGGAATACTCACCTCTAATGATCTAAGTGCTAGAGCCCACTGTAGCCACATACCCCAAAAGGCATTAAGAGTTAACCTAATCCTGCGTAGCTTTTTCTCTGGTAATATAGCACTACTAACTAGAGGATACAAAACATTTGCTAGACCAATTCTCAAATTCTCAAATACAGCTCATCAGTCTGGAACCTGCACTACATATTGGATATTAACACAGTTGAGAAAGTCCAGAAATATTTCACCAGAAGAGTTCTCTACTCCTAGCAGAATACCTTATGCCAGCAGACCTGAAATTCTAGACCTAGACAACCTAGAACTACGCTGCCTTCGGTCCGATCTAAGTACAGTATATAAAATCATACATTGCAATGTCCTTCGGGTCAATGAATACTTCAGCTTCAACCATAACAATACAAGAGCACACAACAGATACAAACTTGATTGCAGGAAATACGACTCCAGCAACAGAGTGGTCAATGTCTGGAATCTACTGCCTGACTCTTGGTTTCTTCCCAAACCCCAAAACTTTAACCTTAGACTGTCTACATTGACCTCACCCACCTTTCCTAAGAGGTCTGTAGGGGGCGTGCATAACCGCACCAGCATGCCTATCATCCCTGTCCTATTGTCCCCAATTATTCATACCCATTTCATGTCTTCTTACTCATGTTTATACTTATAGCTATTATCTTGTAAGCGATTGACAATTAAAATAAAATAAAAAATAAAAGAAAGAAGGAAAGAAGGGGGAAGGAAGGAGAACAGAGAAGGGGAAGGGGAAGGGAGGAAGGAAGGAGAAAGAAAGAAGGGAGGAAGGAAGGAAGGAAGGAAGGAAGGAAGGAAGGAAGGAAGGAAGGAAGGAAGGAAGGAAGGAAGGAAGGAAGGCAGGAAGGAAGGCAGGAAGGAAATGGAGAGAAGGAAGGTCAAAACTCCACCAAAATTTGCCCCCTCATTTCACACCACACTTGTGTAGATCTCACTGCCAAATTTCAAACGAGCCCTGTGTGCAAAAGTGACCTTATGCAGGGACATCTCCAGCTCTCTCCTGACATTGATGGATGGATGGATGGATGGAAACCGACCCACTGGAAAGCTTCGGCTGTTGCAAGACAACGGCCCCCTCCCGCCTCTCTTCCTCGCCTCTCCCCTCCCGAGGAAGCAATGGGGGCGAAGGGGAAGCAGCCCTAAAGGGCCCCTTCTCTCCCCCCTCCCCCCCCACCTTTAGGGGCAGCCAAAGGGGGAGACTCGCTTCTCTAACCGTCCCCGTTCCGCCTCCTGGCGTCGCTGCTGACCCGGAGGCTCCAGAGGCGGGCAGGTCGTCCGAACTGGAGCTTAATCGTGGGCGAGCGCGGTGCGCGCGTGTGTGTTGCGTTGCTTGGGCGGGGGTTGGACTAGATGACCTCCCCTCCCAACCCTGACTAGCTGTTAGCTGTTGCGCGTGTAACCCGCAGCCCTTCCCACCCTCCGTGTCTCTCTCTCCCCCCTCAGGAACCTTTCCAACGCCCCCCACCCCCAAAACAAACCCCGCCAGCCCCAAACCCGGCGACGCAGGCGAGAGAAACGCCGCTCCCCCCCGGGCGCCACTCCGAAGCGGCTCCGGTTAGCGACGAAGGACGCCTCCCTTACCGGAATGGGGGCCAAATCCTCCATGCACTCCCCGAATCCCGCCGTCCTCTTGGAAGGGAGCGAGAGAGCCGCCCGCAGGCCGCGGAGGCGCCGCTCCAACCGGCCGCGCGACGGAGAGCCCGCTCCGGGGACGCCTGCGCACGGCTCTTGGGGTCACGTGACCGGGCGGGCGTGGTTTGGTGGCCACATGACCTAGTGAGCGTGGCCAGCTGAACGTCCGACGCCCCCTGGGTGTGCGTCGCCTGGCCCCGCCCTTCCCAGCCGTTCCTTCTCACGCGCAGCCTCCGCGTCACTCTCCTTCTGCGGAAATGGGGCTCGCCTTTTTGAGGGGACTCTATGATCGACATCAGGGGTCTCCTCAAATTACCTGAAAACCGCGGTTTTCCAAGTCTATGGGAAATTGCATTAAGAATAATAGCCTGCCATCTCGTGGCCATTCTGCGTAATGGCAGGTGGAGGCAAGAAATTGCACAGCAAAAATAGCCTGCCACCTTGTGGACGTTTTTCGTTTGGCAGGTGGAAGGAAGAAATCGCAAAAGTTAATATAAATAAAAATAATCAGGGTACAGTCGGGCAAAATCAGACGAGGGATCTTTCTCTGAGTCCCCCCATCACTCTAGAGGTGAAAACGGGGTGAAATAGGCCTCAAATTAAATGAAAATAGCGGTTATCCAAGTCTATGGGAAATCGCATTAAGTTTTTCATGTCGGAGGTTTAAGAGGCGCCTGGATTCCCACTCCCCAGAATTCCCCAGCCCAGCAGGCGCCACCTGGGGGATTCTGGGAGTCGAAGTCCAGACCTCTCAAAAGTGGCCCAAGGTTGAGAAACATTTCCTCTAGAAATCGACTTACATCCACATCCATTTGCGACGTGAAGCTTTCTCTATACTTCTCCATAGGGCACCATTAGTTCCCCCCCCATAATGTGCCTCAGTTTCCCTCTCTTGGAAGTTCCCCCACAGATCGTCGATGGACCTCTTTAAGACCCTGAGCACATGACACCCGTTCCCCCAAAGTCTCCTGGTTGTGGGAATGGGTTCCTTGTTTTGCTCAGATACCCCAGTTGGCTATCATTCATTCTTTGGTCAAGGCAAGAAACCCCTTATGGACCTCATAGGAGATTTATCAAGCAGCATATAGAGCTGGAAGGGACCTTAGAGGTCATCTACGCCCTGCTGATTGATTGACTGAAATGGTCTAGGGGTCTCCTGCTTGAGCTGAGGCCTGGACTAGATGACCTCTGAGGTCCCTTCTGGCTCTATTCTGATTGATTGATTGACTGAAATGGTACAGGGTCTCCTGCTTGAGCAGGGGGTTGGACTAGATGACCTCCCAGGTCCCTTCCAGCTCTCTGTTAATTTTGTTATTCTCTGTTATTCTAAGGGGAGATTCGCATAAAGCACTCTTGACATGCTCAGTGTCCGGCAGATTTTCCCTGGTGCCTGTCAAGGTTGGCAAAACTGGGCCAAATCTTGATCATCCTTGGGGCCAAGGTGCTGCTCCTGCCCTCCCTTCAAGGCAAGCCAGGGTTAGGCTGGGTTCCTTCAGCCCAGCAACACCACGATTAAAATGGCTGCCCAGAGATCCACGGTGAACCTTTGAATCCGGCGCTCTGGGACGGGTTGCCAGCGGCCTCATTTCCATTTGCAGCACTCTGCGGAATTCATTCCCTCTGGGCTTTTTTCTTACCCCCTCTCCCTGCGCCCTCATTTACTGGCACATTTGCAATTTGCTCTTTTGGTAATTAATTCCACGGCTGGCTTGGATGTAATAGTGGGGGGGAAGATGTGGGGATGCGGCTAAGAAGAAAGGAAGGTGGAAGGGAAGGAGTAGAAGGATACTCTATTTCCCTTGGTCTCTTCCGTTCTGTTCTGTTTTCTATTCTATTCTATCCTGATTTCTATTCTATTCCATATTCTATTCCATTCTCCATATACTATTCTATTTTCTATTTTCTATTCTATTCTGCATTTTTCTCAATTCTATTCTATTCTTTCCATATATTCTATTCTATTCTATTTCTATTCTGTTTCGTTTCTATTCTATTCATTTATTCTATTCTATTCCATTCCATTCCATTCTATTCTGATTGTACCCTATGACTATCATTAAGTGTTGTACCTGATGATTCTTGACTCTTGACCAATGTATCTTTTCTTTTATGGATACTGAGAGCATTTGCACCAAGACAAATTCCTTGTGTGTCCAATCACACTTGGCCAATAACGAATTCTATTTTACGACTTTTCTTCCCATGTTTGTTAAGCGAATTCAGAAGCTGCAAATAAAAATTCTAAGAATTCAGAAGCTGCAATTAAAATTCTAAGAATTCAGAAGCTGCAATTAAAATTCTAAGAATTCAGAAGCTGCACATAAAAATTCTAAGAATTCAGAAGCTGCAATTAAGTTGAGAGACGTCTTCCTTGGTGTTTTGTTGAGTGTCCAACCTTACCAACTTTTTTGTTTTATTTCTGATAAAAAATATTGCCCCGCATAGCTATCTGCATTTTTGAAAATGACAAGGCGCTAGTGTCAGGGTTCCAGTGATTGCCCTAATTAAATCATGGCAAATCTCCTTCAAATGGTAAAATATGGGGTAGATGAGAGTGCCGTTATAATGACCTCACAGTTGGCCCAACGACCGCAGCCAAAGAACACTGTAATTAATGGCTCCACTTCATTTGGAAGGAAACATTATGTATAAGAGATTTG
Source organism: Naja naja (assembly GCA_009733165.1). Classification (NCBI taxonomy): domain Eukaryota; kingdom Metazoa; phylum Chordata; class Lepidosauria; order Squamata; family Elapidae; genus Naja; species Naja naja. The sequence goes on along the minus strand of CM019158.1, from coordinate 8,702,517 downwards.
TGCTGGGCTGACCAACTTTTGGATTAACGGCTGGGAGAAGGGGAGCAGACGGGAGACTTACAAAGTTTGCAGGTGACCCCAAAACTGGGAAGATTGTTGGATTCTTCAGAAGAAAGAGAGAACTTTACAAGGGACAAGATATAGTCAACTCCAGCAGAGGAGGGGGGATGAAATGCATAGGATGGGTTTATTTTTATTGTAATTGTTCGGTTTTTTTATTGCTTGCCGCCCTGAGTCCTTAGGGAGAAGGGCGGCATACAAGTCTAATAAATTATTATTATTATTATTATTATTATTATTATTATTATTATTATTATTTTACAGGATGAAGAAACATCTCAGGGACTCGATCTGCTAAGATAGGTGTGGGGGAAAGCTGCAAATTTAGCAGAGACCCCGGAGGGGAGACATGATAATGGTTTTCAACTATCTAAAAAAAAAAAGTAAAAAGGAGCAGGTTAGTTGCTATTGTCCCAGTGCAAAGAAGAGCTACTAAGAGGATTAAAGGCCTCGGGGCTAAAACATAGGAAGAACGGGTGCAGGATCTGGGTATGGCTAGTCTAGAGAAAAGAAGAATTGGGGGGGGGGCATGATAGCAGTATTCCAGGATTGGAGGGGCTGCCCCAGAGAAGAGGGGGGTCAACTTATTCTCCAAAGCACCAAGGGCAAGGGAAGAAGCAACGGATGGAATGAAGGAGAAACTCCCTGACAATGAAAACAATTCACCAGTGGCCACCAGAAGTTGCGGGTGCTCCATCACTGGAGGGTCTTTTTTTTTTTGGACAGCCACCTGTCTGAAATGGTCGAGGGTCTCCTGCTTGAGCAGGGGGCTGGGCTAGAAGACCTCAAAGGCCCTTTCCAGCTCTATTCTGGCTGAACTGGGGGGCGGAATGGTTCAGTACTCAGCCAAATACACTAAAAGAAGAGATTGACTTCTGTTTATAAATCTGTTGTGTTGCAATACTCTCATGTGTTGTTAAGTATGGTTGCAACTCTTAACCCTTAGCGTAGGAGTAGCCAATGCTTTTGAATGCTAATCTGTGTAGGATGGAGTCGAGGAAAGCTGAGGAGCACAAGCCAAAAAAACTACACCCATTTGATTGTTGCCAGAAACTTCTGAGGTCGGAGAGTTAGGTGTCCTTTGCTAAGGTGCAACTCTCTATTATGCAAGTTGCATCACGGAGTTTCTGCACCGTCCGATAAGCAAAGCAGGAGGCTGCTCTGGAAGCAGGCAACCGAGGAGTAGCTGAGTCACAGAGAAAACTGCACCGGTGAAGGGAAAAGCTTTCGTTGAAACCCGCACTGGTAGCCAGGTGTGCTTCCCTAAGTATCCAATTCACATGAGAGATGGAATATCAGATTCAAAGAGATCAACGAAACCCTTGGTAAGGCCACACCTGGAATGGCGTCGGTTTTGGTCCCACGTTACAAAAAGGAGGATGAGGCTTTGGGGAAAAGTGCAGAGAAGAGCAACTAGGATGATCGAAGGCCTGGAGGCTAAAACATACCAAGAACGGTTGCAGGAATTGGGTTTGGCTGGTCTGGAGAAAGGAAGGAATGGGGGGGGCGCAGGATAGAGTCTTCCAATATCTGAGGGGCTGCCCCAAAGAAGAGGGAGTCAAGCTATTCTCCAAATCACTTGAGGGCAGGACAAGAACCAATGGGTGGAAACTCATCAAGGAGAAAAGCAATTCCTGGAATGAAGGAGAAACTAACAGTGAGGACAATTAACCCATGGAACTGCTCGCCACCAGAACTTGTGGTTTCTCCATCCCAGGAGGCTTTTAAGAAGCGATCGGACAGCCATCTGCCTTAAATGCCTCCCAGGTCCCTTCCAACTCTGTTATTCTGTATGTTTGAGGAACTCTGCCGGATGGATTGGAGTTGGAATGGAAGAAGGGAAAGGAGGACAGTCCTCCATGAAACCAATCAGCCAAAAAGATCAAAGGGAATAATTTTAGACTGAAACCCGAATGATGCAATGTCCATGGGCGTCTGCAGACATCCATCTTGTTATTATTTTGTGCAACGTGACCTAATTGTCCGTTGGAGGCTAATCCATCCATTCCAATCAATCAATCAATCAATCAGTTAACCAGAATAGAGCTAGAAGGGACCTGGGAGGTCATCTAGTCCAGCCCCCTGCTCAAGCAGGAGACAGACTACCATTCCAGACAAATGGCTGTCCCGTCTATTCTCAAAGGCCTCCATGGATGGAGCACCCACAATTCCTGGAGGCACATTGCTCCATCCATCCATCTCTCCCAACCTCCGTCTGTCACGTATCTTATCTATCTATCTATCTATCTATCTATCTATCTATCTATCTATCTATCTATCTCAGAGTCCTAGGCCTGGAAGGGACCTGGGAGGTCATCTAGTCCAGTCCCCCTGCCATCAAAAAGCCTGGCAACCGCCTCATACTTATGACCGTTGCTCTGTGTGTGTGTGTGTGTGTGTGCCCCCAGGTCACACAACCCCCTTTTAGTGACCTTCTCATGACGGAGGGATCCGGTTTCTCTTAACAGCCGGGTGATTGACTTATCGCCTGCCGTGATTCGCTTAATGGCAATGTCCAGAAAAACCGTGCAACGGGGCGAAAACCTCCCTTAGCCAATGCCTCCCTTAACCCCCAGAAACCTTGGGCTGTGCCTGTCCCCCTGAAGCCTTCCCACCTGCGACCCCATCATCTTGTTTCAGAGTCTGGGTCCCATCCATGGGCCTTCCCCCACCTTCCTGTTCGTTTTGCCTCCAGCGTAGGACGAAAAAGCAATTGCAGAGAGGAGGTTCATCCAATGGGATTGGCTAACGTCTTCCCGCGTTCCAACTTGTTCCCCTGGAATTCCCGATGCATCCTTAGATAACTCCAGGGTTGGTTCAGAGCAAACTCTTTACTTCTGGCTGAGTCCAGACTAGTCCAGACTGAAGTTTACGTGCAACCCTGACGGCCTCTCTTGTTTCTTTTTTCTGACTTATTATCATTAAGAGGAAGATTTGATTATCCCGGCTGTTTCAGTTCTTCCAGATCTCCCAAACCATTTCGACTTTTTAAAATCTATCTATCTGTCTATCTGTCTGTCTGTCTGTCTGTCTGTCTGTCTATCTATCTATCTATCTATCTATCTACCTATCTCTCTATCTCTCTATCTCTACTGAGGCTGAGGAAAGATTGATGGACTCTTGAACCTCCCAGCTGAACTTCTGCAGAGTTGCTACAACACCTTCCTTTCTCCAGAAATCAGGATTCGGCATAGTAGCTTGTTTTGTTTATATTTTTTCCCCGCGATTTGGCTTGAACCAACTCTACACTCCCTGCAGAATTACTATTCCTCCGCTGCTCCAGGTTAGTCTGCATCTTCGGGCGGTAGTTTTTTTAAAAAAAGAAAAAGGTTAGGTTTGCGAGGTGGGAGGGCGTTTATCCTAAACAGCAGTGGGATAGGACTAAGGGGTTGGACTAGATGACCTCCAAGGTGGCTTCCAACTCTACCATCGTGTGTGTGTGTGTGTGTGTGTAAGGAAAGAGCTGCTAAGGGGGAATCTACCTTACGCTTTTGGCCGTGCCTGTTTGGTCCCTGGGGTTGCAGCCTTGCATCAGACTAAGGGGAGTGCAGGGGAACAGCTCTGAAGCTGAACATATTCATATCCTCACAACGGCAAGAGGTGTTCGTATCATCAGCAGTCAATCAGAAAAGAGCTGGAAGGGACCCCTGGGGGTCTTCTAGTCTGACCCCCTTCTTAAGCAGGAGACCCTATGCCATTTCAATCCATCCATCAATCACAATAGAGTCGGGAAGGACCTCAGAGGTCATGTACTCTAACCCCCTGCTCAAGCATTTCAGACAAAGGGCTGTCCAGCCTCTTCTGAAAAGCCTCCCATGATGGAGCATCCCACCACTTCTGGAGCCTGTTCTACTGGTTTATTGTCCTCCCTGTCAGGAAATTCCTCCTTCATTCCAGGAGTTGCTTCTCTCCTTGATGAGTTTCCATCCGTTGCTTCTTGTCCTGCCTTGGGGGGCTTTGGAGAATAGCTTGACTCCCTCTTCTTTGGGGCAGCCCCTCAAATACTGGAAGGCTGCTATCCTGTCACCCCGAGTCCTTATTTTCTCCAGACTGGCCAAACCCAAACCCTGAAACCAGTTCTTCCTAAGTTTTAGCCTTTAATCATCTCACTTGCTCTTCTCTGCACGTTTTTTTTTCCCGCCAAAGTCTCAACATCTGCTGCTGAGGAACATTTTTGAAGGAACCTTAGAAGGAAAGAAGCCTCCGAGGTCTAAGGAGGAGGAGGAGGAGGAGGAGGAGGAGGAGGAAAACCGCCCGCTGGGTGAAGAAGCATGGGGTGCAGTCCAAATTGTGGCTTGATCACAGTGGCGACCATTGGAGCAGTGCTGGCCGTCCTAGGAGCGATTCTCATCCCGGTTGGAAATCACTTCATTGACAAGACAGTAGAAAAGGTGAGGGGCATCCCTAATTCCTGTGTTTCTCTGTGTTTTCCTCACTTCCTCCTCAACATGTGCAGGATGGGGGCTGATGCTAGCAGAAATAACCTGCCACAATGGCATCTAGACTTCTTCTTTTTATATATAATCTCATCCCACTGTTGAGTTGTTCCGACAAAGAAACCTTCAGTCTAGGCAGAACAATTTCTATAAATCAGTCAGGCAGAATAGAACTGGGAGGGACCTCAGAGGTCTTCTAGTCCAGCCCCCTGCTCAAGCAGGAGACCCCAGACCATACAGTATATCACAGAGGTGAGTACACCCCCTCACCCTTTTGTAAATATTTAAGTATACCTTTTTCATGGGACAACATGGAAGAAATGACCCTAGTGAGCACACAGCTTGTGGGTAAATGTGCTGTCCCCTCAAACTAACGCAACACAACAGCCATTCATGCCGAAACCCCTGGCAACAGGAATGAGTTACACCCCCCTAAGTGATAATGTCCAAATTTGGGGCCCGGGGTGTCAATGTTTTGTGTGGCCACCATTATTTTCCAGCACTCTCTTAACCCTCTTGGGCACCGAGTTCACCTGAGCTTCGCAGGTGGCCACTGGAGTCCTCTTCCACTGCTCCATGATGAGGTCACGGAGCTGATGGATGTGAGAGACCTTGCGTACCTCCACCTTCCATTTCAGAATGCCCCACAGTCGCTCCATAGGGTCTGGAGTCGTGCTTGGCCAGTCCACCCGCTTCACCCTCAGCTACTTTGGTGGCCATTTTGCAGGTCTGTTTGGGGTTGTGCTCATGTGGGAAAGCTTGCTTGTCTGCAGCAAACCGTTTGCGGGCTTTCTTGTGCATCAGCTTCCTCCTGGGACCGCAGCCCTGCAGACCAATTTGATGCAGCGTGCGGTGTATGGTCTGAGCACTGACAGGCTGGTTCCCCTACCTCCACCCCTTCAACCTCTGCAGCACTCGGACGCCTATGAGTCTGTCATCTGCACCTCTGTAACTGTCTGGTTTGGCTCTGCAACCCAACAGGACAGACACAGAATTCAGAGAGTCATTAGGACTGCAGAAAAAACCATGGCCACCAACCCGCCTTCCATGGAGGACCTGTATCCTGCACGAGTCAAAAAGAGGGCTGGGAAACTATTTTACAGACCCCTCACATCCTGGACACAAACTGTTTCAACCCCCACCCTCAAAATGACGCTAGACACAAGGAGAGTTTTTTCCCCGAAAGCCATCACTCTGCGGAACTAATTAATTCCCTCAACACTGTCCAACTACTTACAAAGTCGGCACTACTATTAGTACTAATCTTCTCCTCACTCCTTATCACTCATCCCCTCCCACTTGTGACTTTATGACTGTAACTTTGTTGCTTGTATCCTTGCAATTTATATGGACTGTTTCCTAGTATAATTTGATTGCTTATTGTATCCTATGATTATCCTTAAGGATTGTACCTGATGATTCTGGACTCTTGACGAAGGTATCTTTTCTTTTATGGACACTGAGAGCATTTGCACCAAGACAAATTCCTTGTGTGTCCAATCACACTTGGCCAATAAAGAATTCTATTCTATTCTATTCTATTCTTATTTTATTTTATTCTATTCTATTTATTCTATTCTTATTCTATTCCATTCCATTCTATTCCTATTCCTATTCCTATTCTATTCCTATTTAATTCTATTCTATTCTATTCTATTGCATTCCATTCTTATCCTTATCCTTATCCTTATTCTATTCTATTTCCCAAAGCCACCCTCTGGATAGGACGCTGAGCATGGGCCGTCACCTTCTTGGGTCGACCGTGGCGAGGCCTGTCCTGAGTGGCACCTTCTTCTTCTCCTGCTCCACCGCTGAACGGTCTTGGCCTCCGTGCTGCAGCCCAGTTTCAGGGTCCTGGCAACCTTCCTGCAGCCCCCAGGCCCGCTTTAGGCAGAGCCACCATCCGTTTCTCCAGCTCCTCAGAGACTTCATCGCCACGAGGTGCCATGTTGAGCTGCCAGGGACCAGGATGAGAGAGTGAGGGCGATTAACAGCACATTGAACACACCTGCGTCCCCCTGCACACCTGACACCTTTTAGCTCTAACGAGCCACATGACACCAGGGAGGGAAAGCAGCTACTTTGGGTGCCATTTGGACATTGTTTGTTTATTTATTATTTATTTATTAGACTTTTATGCCACCCTATCTCCTGAAGGACTCAGGGTGGCTTACAAACTAAAAACAATTAGATACAAATATACAAATGTTAAAAAATATTAATTAAAATATTATCCCTTGGGGGGTGGGGTGTTCTTGCTTTTGTTGCCAGGGGTTTAGGCATGAATGGCTGTTGTGGTGCATCATGTTGAGGGGACCACACCTGTACCCCGTTACACAAGCTGTATGCTCACTACTTCACGTTGTAGCCAGGGGTCATTTCTTCCATGTTGTCACATGAAAAGATACGCTTGAATGTTTACAAAATTGGAGGAGGTGTACTCACTTCTGTGATATTCTGTATCGGTCAATCAGAATAGAGCTGGGAGGGACCTCGAGGTCATGTAGTCCAGCCCCTGCTCAAGCAGGAGACTCTATGCCATTTCAGACAAAGGGCTGCCCAGCCTCTTCTGAAAAACCTCCAGTGATGGGGCAACCCACCACTTCTGGAGCCTGTTCTACTGGTTTATTGTCCTCCCTGTCAGGAAATTCCTCCTTCATTCCAGGAGTTGCTTCTCTCCTTGATGAGTTTCCATCCGTTGCTTCTTGTCCTGCCTTGGGGGGCTTTGGAGAATAAGTTGACCCCCCCTCTTTTTGGGAGCAGCCCCTCAAATACTGGAATGCTGCTCATCATGTGCCTCCTAGTCCTTCTCTTCACTAGACTGGCCAAACCCAAACCCTGCAACCGTTCTTCCTATGTTTTAGTCTGCAGGCCTTTAATCCTCTCAGTTGCTCTTCTGTGCACTTTTTTTCCCCAAAGTCCCAACCTCTTGTTTTGCAATTTGTGGCGAGCAAAACTGGACGCAACAATATTCCAGGTGTGGCTTTGCAAAGCGGTACTAATATTTCACATGATTTGGATTCTGTGCCTCTGTTTACGCAACCAAAGGATCAAATTAGCTTTTTGGGGGTTCCTGCTGCACCCAGCTGGCTCAGGTTTAAGGGATCGCCTACGAAGGGCTCTTAAGATCCCTTTCACCACTGCTGGTTTTGGGCCAGGTTTCGCCTAATCTGGACTTGTCCCTTTGGCTTTCCCTGGGCAAACCTTCTCCACCTGGAATGTTGTGGTGTTGGATCAGGGCCCATTGTTCGAGTCTGCCAAGATCTTTTTCAACCTCAAAGACTTTCTCTTGCTCCAGCTTTTTGGAATTCTGATATTGTTTTAGTTTGGACTCCAAGTTTCAACTGGTGAGTTGCATAAGCCATGGCCTGTGTACAGGGTCCAAGCCGAAGCATCGGATTATAACTGAAGATGATTTCAGGCTCTGTAAATCATGAATTGCAACAGTTTCGGATCAGGGAGAGAATGGTGTAAGTAAGCTACACAAAGAGCTTGATTTTACTGAGCTGCTTTCTATGGAGTAATATTTAAATACTCCAGAAGGCACAATTCTTGTAGGCAGAGTTTCTCAACTCTCTCTCCAGAAATGTCGAAATATAGCTTGTGATCCCGCATGAACTCAAAATGGACAGAGCACAAAATTGACATCACCCCAAAGTGGGAGAACTTATTTCTCCAAACACACATACACACAAACACACACAGGCAGAGGTGGGATTCAAATTTCTTAACAACCAGTTCTGTGGGCATGGCCTAATTTGTGGGTGTGGCTTGGTGGCCATGTGACTGGCTGGGTATGGCTTGTATGTAAGTATTATAAATATTTATGTAAATATCGAATTTTTTATTTAAAAAAAGAGCAACTTTTACCCAAAATCAGGCAAAGCAGGCAGCCAGATTGAGTTGCTCACAGAATCACAGATTCATTCAGAGATCTGTGTTTCTGCCATCGCCTACCTGAGTCTGCACTGCTTCAGTCCTAAGGAAGATTCGGCTCTGCTTAAAAGCAGAGCCGAAGATCTAAAGATTAGCTAGAAAGCAAGAAATCCAACCATTTCCTGCTTTCTAGCTAATCTAAATCTCCCGGCACAGCAGAACAGCTGATAGTCAGTGAAAAAAAATAGCAATTTAGGAGGCAAGTTTGCCAGGTAAGGAGTGAGTGGGCGGGGAGGGTTCCCAGGGGCCATGTGGGCAGCGCAGCCTTGTGTTCCCGCACAGCCTGGATTAATTGCTCTGGGGGTGACATTTCTCTGCGGACCACCAAAATTTCCTCATGGCCCACCAGTTGGCGACCACTGGACTAGGAGACCTCCGAAGTCCCTTTCAGCTCCATTGTTCTATTCTGTTATTCTCTTATATCTAAACGCCATTCAAAAAATGCCGCTTAACCTCATATTTTAGCCTACATATTCATTATCAAAAACAAAAAGAAGTTTGATATTACCCTAATGTTTTCCAGAAACATTTATCTCTTCGAGCAGTCTCAGGAAAATTTTGTATTCTGACTTACTTAGGGGGGGGGCAAAGCATATTAAAATGTCATTCTTATTCCCCTCTGCAGGAAGTTGTCATCGAAAATGGTACAATCGCCTACCAGAACTGGGTTCTTCCAGGAAGCCCCATATACCGAGAGTTTTGGGTTTTTGATGTACAGAACCCAGAGGACGTAATGCAGAATGGTTCTGCGCCGATATTTAAGCAGAAAGGCCCGTACACTTATAGGTAGGTCCAGACCTGAGGATGGAGATGTCTCTGGAAGATGCATTTCCTGGCATTGGGAACAATTAGCTGGTGGAACAGCTGGCCACCAGATGTCGTGAGTGCTCCATCCCTGGAGATTTTTAAGAAGAGAGTGACCCAAATGGTCTGGGACGCTAGGGTTTCCTGTCTGAACAGGGGGTTGGACTAGAAGACCCCCAAAGGTCTCCTTCCAGCTATGCTATCCTATCATCCCTGATCAATTAGCCAATGGAATGGCTTACCTCCAGAATGTTCCAGCAATGGAGGTTTTTAGAAAGAGACTGGACAACCTCTTGCTTGAGATGGTAGAAGATACAGAGCAGGGCCATTCCAGGCAAATGGCTGTCCAGGAATACCTCTTATAAAACCTCCAGTGTTGGAGCGCTCACAACTTCTGAAGCCCAGCAGTTGGACTGACTGGTACACCAGGGGTGATAGAATAATAGACTTGAAGGGGACCTTGGAGGTCATCTAGTCCGACCCCCTGCTCAAGGAGGAAACCTGATTGCCATCTCAGACCCATGGCTCTGCAGTCTCTTCTTGAAGACCTCCTGGGTGTCAAGCTCTTCCGCGGAATAAATGGCTCAGCATTTAACACGCGGATTCTCTTTTCCTTCAAAGGATGCGCTATATTCCCAAGCAAAACATCACGGAACACAAAGACGCCACCCTGTCTTACCTCCAGCCAAACATTTTCATTTTTCAACCCGATATGTCAGCTGGGCCGGAAAATGACACGTTCACCACCGTCAACCTTGCTGTTGTGGTAAGCAAGCCCCCTTCAGGTGTCTAACATCCGATGTATTAAACTGTAATAATAAATCCGTCAAATATTGGGTTCGGGTATTATCAGGGCTCTGGAATAATGTAATAATAATTATCAGAATAGAGCTGGAAGGGACCTGGGAGGTGTTCTAGTCCAGCCCCCTGCTCAAGTGATTGTCCAATCTCTTCTTGAAAACATCCAGTGTTGTAGCACCCACAACTTCTGGTGGCAGGCTGTTCCACTGGTTAATTGTCCTGTTAGGAAGTTTCTCCTTAATTCTCTCCTTGCTGAATTTCCATCCTTTGCTTCTTGTCCTGCCCTCAAGTGATTTGGAGAATAGCTTGACTCCCTCTTCTTTGGGGCAGCCCCTGAGATACTGGAAGGCTGCTATCATGCCCCCCAAATCCATTTTTCCCCTTGACTAGCCAATCCCTAATTCTGCAGCCGTTCTTCCTATGTTTTGATCTCCACTTTTGTTCCTCTTTTTCCTCCAAAAGTCTTTTTTGTAACAAGGTGACCAACACTGGATGTGGCCTTTCTAAGGATTTGAACACAGGATTTGAACACCTATGAAACTTAATTCAAGCCTGTTTGTATTGATTTGCATCCCAGTGCACAAAATCGAAGTTATAAGGATGTTGGTATTTTGCTGCAGACTGCCCCGGTTTTGTATAAGAACGGATTTATGCAATTCTTGATGGATATCTGGATGAGATCGGCAAAATCAAAACTCCTCCAAACTAGGACTGTGAAAGAAATACTTTGGGGCTATGAAGATCCTTTCCTGAAAAAAATCCCCATTATAAAAATTGACAAAGTTGTTGGAATATTCTATCCTGTAAGTATGATCTCAGAGGGGAAAATTAATTTCCGGGGATGTGATTTGAAGGAAAGTATCTGTGCTGCTATAAGAAACACCTCTGTAAAATTCAGAAAGTCCAGAATATTAAAATTAAAATAGCCGTTGGCTTGTATTAGCATGGCTTATGAAAAATCAACAGGTTTTTATTCTAGATAAGAAGCATTGCTGATACCATTCTATTCCGCTGGATGTTAGGAATAAAAGTCATGGCAAAAATGGGATTTTAATAGGGATGTAATTTCCTTTTTCTTTCTCAAAAATTAACTTTCTGTTTTCTCTTTCTCTCATTCAAGTACAATAACACCTTTGATGCCCCTTACGAGATTCATAGTGGGAAAGATGATATAAACAAGAAAGGAATTATCACCACTTATAATAATAGCAGGTATAATATATTTGGGGAAATGTACCTGTATATTTTTTTGTCTTCAAAATTGACAACATTGAATTTAGCGTTCTGTCCTGTTCCTTGAACTCTCCTTTCTTAGATTTCCTGGCGCAGGTGCAAAATATTCTAAGCATAGAAGGATGGGTTGGTCATCATTTTGTACAGGCTTGGCTTATGACCAAAATGGAGCCCAGAATATATGTTGCTAAGCAAGACGAGCTTAGCGAGTTTTGCTCACCCACCCACCCCCCGCTTTATGACTCTTCTTACATGTTATTTTACTTTCTTTCTTTCTTTTCTTTTTTTTTCAAAGGAACCTCAAATACTGGACAAGTTATTGTAACATGGTGAACGGCACAGGTAAGTATGTCAGTGGAACAGCACTGAATTTCTGTGCGGAACACACACCCCATATAAATTTTGGCATGCGTTAAAAATAGTCCAGTGGCAAAACTGCTAAAAGATTGCCGCATCAATGCATCAAATGAATGAACGAACGAATGAATGAATGAATGAGAGGGGGGGGGGAGAGAGAGAAAGAGAGAGATGGATGGATGGAAGGAAGGAAGGAGAGGAGGGAGGGGGGAGGGAGGGAGGGTGGGAAAGAGGAATAAAACAGTGCCACTGCCTTTTTCTTTTGGCATGCATTAAAAATACTTAAGGTTGGAACTGAAATCCAGGTGCTAAACTCCTAAAAATTCCCACCTTGACACACCGAATGAATGAATGAATAAATGAATGAATGAAGAAAGAAAGAGGAAGGAAGGAAGGAAGGAGAGAGGGAGGGAAAGAGGAATAAAACAGTGCCACTGCCTTTTTCTTTTGGCATGCATTAAAAATATTTAAGGTTGGAACTGAAGTCCAGGTGCTAAACTCCTAAAAATTCCCACCTTGACACACTGAATGAATGAATGAATGAATGAATGAATGAATAAATGAATGAATGAAGAAAGAAAGAGAGAGGAAGGAAGGAAGGAGAGAGGGAGGGAAGGAAGGAAGGAAGGAAGGAAGGAAGGAAGGAAGGAAGGAAGGAAGGAAGGAAGGAAGGAAGGAAGGAAGGAAGGAATGTGGAAGTTTTTAAGAAGAGATTGGACCACCATTTGTTTGAAATGGCCTAGGGCTTTCTGTCTGAGCAAGGGGTTGGAATAGAAGACCTCTGAGATCCCTTCGGACTCTGTCATTCTGTATTTTTGAAACAAGTTGCGAGCCTCCCAGCCTCACAAGGTGCTCTCATTGTAACTCACAGATGGGACTGCATTCCACCCTTTTGTCAAGAAGAGTGAACAGCTGTATTTCTTTTCTTCGGATATTTGCAGGTAAAGGGATCTTGAGCCAATGGGGGGAGGAGGGGCGCGTTCCTTGGCTTCAGACGCTGCAATAGCGAATTTCTCTGGCTAAGCAAGGGACGTTGTGAATGCTCCCACGCTGGGGGTTCTTAAGAAGAGATTGCCTGAGCAGGGGGTCGGACTAGAAGACCCCCGAGGTCCCTTCCAGCTCTGTTATTCTATTAACGCGCATTGTTCTCGCATCTCGCAGGTCCATCTATGGATTTTTCGATAGGGACCTGACCGTGAAAGACATCCCACTGTATCGCTTCAGTATTCCTCCTTCGGCTTTCGCTTCAGCCTTCACCAATCCTGATAATATCTGTTTCTGCACCGAAAGGGTGGTAAGCAGGAACTGTACCACCAGTGGAGTCCTGGATGTCAGCTCCTGCAAACAAGGTAGCCCCAAATTATGACGAAAAGCACAGACTAAGGAGGAAGAAAGCCGGGGTGGGATTCAAATGCCTTAACAACCGGCCCTGTGGGCGTGGCCCAATTTGTGGGTGTGGTTTGGTGGTCATGTGACTGGCTGGGCCTGGCTTGTAGGTAAATATTGTAAATATTTACATAAATATTGGATTTTTTATAAGAAAAAGAGCAACTTTTACCCAAAAGCAGGCAAAGCAGGCAGGCAGATTGAGTTGCTCACAGAACCCCAGATTCATTCAGAGATCTATCTTTCTGCCATCGGCTATCTGAGTCTGTCACATAAAATTTGCTTGCAAGCAAACTCATTAAATTTGCTAGCAAGCAAACTCACAAAATTAACTCACAACACACCATTGTATGTAAATATTGATTTTTTATAAAAAGAGCAACTTTTGCCCAAAATCAGGCAAAGCAGGCAGGCAAATTGAGTTGCTCACAGAATCACAGATTCATTCAGAGAGCTACCTTTCTGCAATCTACTACCTGAGTCTGCACTGAAATATAGAAGCTTCATTTCTAAGGAAGGTTCAGCTCTGCTTTTAGATTAGCTAGAAAGCAAAAAATCCAACCATTTCCTGCTTTCTAGCTAATCTAAATCTCCCAGCACAGCAGAACAGCTAATGCTTGAGGGGCAGGGAAAGGAAAAATAGCAATTTAGCATGCAACCTTGCCAGGTAAGGAGTGAGTGGGCGGGGCAGGGAGGGGTGGGTGTGCAGCAATTGAAAATCCTCTTCTTTCTTGCTTTTTCAACCTCAGCTGTGCCGTGCAAAGCAGCTGAGGTTGAAAAAGCAGGAAATAAAGGACAGCCAAGAGCCCCGCGGGCAGGTGGGCGAATCAGTTCGGTGTCAGCTGCTCTTCAGAACTACCGGTTCTATAGAACCGGGCCGAATCGGTAGCATCCCACCCCTGACGAAAGCTTCTTTGGACCCAGGGCAGAACCTGTGGGATTCTAATCCCAGGAAGCCGTGGGGGCGCCGGAGTGTGAATGTAATACAGGCAGTCCTCGTCTTATGACCGAAATGTTCCATCGCTAAGCGCAGACGGCTGTTATGACCTTTCTTGTCCTCCTGGCTAAGTGAATCCCTGCGGTGGTTCCATTAGCGACAGCGTTGTTCAGCGAATCTGGCTTCCCCTGTCACAGAGCGCCAAAGGGAATCGCGTGACACACACACACACACACGGGAACTCTGCGACCATTGTAAATAGGAATCATTTCCCAAGTGTTTTGATCATGTGACCGTGGGGAACACTGCAAAAATTGTTAGCTGTGAAAAATGGGGCTTAAGCCTGATATGGTCTATAGGGTCTCCTGTTTGGGTGGGGGGGTTGGACTAGATGGCCTACAAGGTCCCTTCCGACTCCATTACTCATCATTTTCATTTAACGACCTTGGAATCCCTTGCCGGGTGGAGTCTCTGGCAACTGAATGGAGCTAGCAGAAAGTTGAATGGCCAGATGCCTTTCCTGTCGCCAATGAGGAGTTTTGTTCGGCAGATACATTCTCAGTGTGGCCAGAAAGGGGAAAATATCTGCTCCAGTGCGAGTCCTAAAGTTTGGAACACAACTGGTTCCCCAGACCGACCCAGATTGGGTCTTGTGACATCATCGTGGGACGACATTACGTTTGCCTTGTTTGGTGACATCTGCAGTTTTCCAGTCAGCTTCCGGGACAGAGCGGCTGTTGACGATCCGGTAGAATGCAAATTGTGCTCCTTTTCTCTTTTATTTCCACAGGGAAACCAGTCTACATCTCCTTGCCCCATTTCTTGCATGGAAGCCAGAGGATTTTTCAATTTGTGAAGGGGATGGAGCCGAACGTGGAAGAACATACCACCTTTCTGGATGTGGAACCGGTAAGCAACTGCAACTTTTATGTGGTGGGGCTTAATTTTGGGGGAGGAAAATAAGGGGGGGTGGAATTCTGCCTCTGCCTCCCAGCATCCATCGGTATTCGTCTGGCTAGCGTCCTGTCAGTGTGAGAGAGAGTTGAGGGCTGTTTGGAACACTGTTTGGAACAGTATTTGCCCTATGAGCAAGAAGGAGACAGCAAAGAGCCTGGGCGTGGCTTAGCTCAACTGTTCTGTACTACAGCTACTTGGTGCTCTGAAACTGAAACTGAAACTGAAACTCCTCTCCTCTGCTTGTGTTTTGCATTTGGCACAGATTTCTTTTCAGGTGGGGAGAGGGAGTAGAACTCCTTAGCATCAGAGCGTGTTGTTAATAATAATAATAATAATAATAATATAGGAAATACTCTAAATGCTCTGAGGGTCATTTCGAAAAATCCTTTCTTAGTGAGCCCCTAGAAGCCAAGAGGAGAATAGGTGCCAAATTTCAAGTTTGTAGGCTTGATGGTTCTTTTTGTGTTCAATAAATGGTTAGTGAACAGCATACTGAGTCAATTTAATTATATGGCAATTTTAAACTCCTAGTTTCTATTATCCAACCATTGATTAAAACAAATCCCAACTTCGAAAACATTCTGTCTTCTGTTTCTTCTGTCGTCAATGTTAATCCGTCCATTTCTGCACAGCCTAATATTTTTGTCATTATTTCTTCTTCTGTGGGTGTTTCAATGCTGCTAATCCTTGCTTATTCCGGCCGGTTTAGCAAAATTCAAAGTACCGTGTTCATTTGGTTTTTTTTTTTTCCAGATCACAGGATTTACGTTGGCCTTTTCCAAAAGGTTGCAGGTGAATTTATTGGTGCAAAACAATCCAAAAATCACGTAAGTCTCATCTGTTCTTTTATTTTCCATTGGGGAAAGGTTGGGCCAATGGGAAGTGGCTTATGGGCAATAGCATCTCTGGAAGAGGTGGGAATCTGCAAGGCTGGTCGAAAGAAAAGAAGGACCAGGGGGACTCGATAGCAGGGTTCCAGTATTTGAGGGGCTGCCCCAGAGAAGAAGGGGGTCAACTTGTTCTCCAAAGCCACAGAGGGCAGGACAAGAAACAATGGAGACTCATCAAGGAGAGAAGCAACTCCTGGAATGAAGGGGGAATTTCCTGACAGGGTGGACAATTAACCAGTGGAACTGCCTGCCACCAGAAGTTGTGGGCGCTCCAACACTGGCGGTTTTTAAGAAGAGATTGGACAACCACCTGTCTGAAAGGATCTAGGGTCTCCTGCTTGAGCAGGGGTTGGGCTAGAACAGTGGTTCTTAACCTTTTGAAAGAATTGCCCCCTTGAGCCATTGAGGAAGTTGTCATCGCCCCCTCCCCAACATAACCCCCTGCCGCCTCTTAGCGTCCCCAAGGGGGCCAGCAGAGGGGCGCTAAGAGGCGGCAGGGGGGCGTTCGAGGTGCCAGCCCTGCAGGTTCACCCATTGACTGTAGTACCGCACCTGAACTGGCACCTTGAATGTGGCAGCATTTTGGGAAAAGCCGCCACCGCTTTCCCAAAGTGCTGCCGCTCTCACATTCTTTCTGTCTGTCCATCCGTCTGTCCGTCCATCCATCCATCCATCCAAAAGGTCTGTCTGTTTGCCTGCCGGCCTTCCTGCCTATCTACCTACCTGTCTGTCTTTTTGTCTATTTATTTATTTATTTATTTATTAATGGGACTTATATGCGCCCCATCTCCAAGACTCAGGCTCACAAATAAAAACAACAACAACAATAACTAAATTAAAAACAGATTAAACTAAATAAGCCCCATTACAATTACAAATTCATCTAATAAAAACCGTCCCATCCCATCTACCTACCTACCTATCTACCAGTCTCTCTTTCTCTCTCTCTCTCTCCCAATACATCTCGCTCCATCGCCCCCATATGCCATTTCCTTCCATTCCTTCGCCCCCACATTCGTAGCTTTTTGGTTCCATCGCCCCCTGAAAAAAAAAATCGCCCCTGAGTGTGATATCACCAGGTTAAGAACCACTGGACTAGAAGACCTCCGCGGTCCCTTCCAGCTCCATTCCAATTGATTGGTTGGTTGATTGACTGATTGCCATCCACATTACAGATAAGGCTTCACCCAGGGAAAATAGAATAGAACTTAAAACCAACCAAAGAAATATGGTAGCAATGTTGCCTTCTCTAAGACAATAACCAAAAACAGAATTCTAATGTTGCTTCTTTCTTTCTTTCTTTCTTTCTTTCTTTCTTTCTTTCTTTCTTTCAACAACAACTTTCTTTCTCTTTTCTTTCTTTCTCCTTCTTCCTTCTTTCTTTTTCTTTCTTTTCTTTCTTTCTTTCTTCCTTTTTTCTTCTTTCTTCCTTCCTTTCTTCTTTCTTTCTTCTTTCTTTCTTTCCTTCCTTCCTTCCTTTCTTCCTTTCCTTTCTTCCTTTCCTTTCTTTCTTTCTTTCTTTTCTTTCTTTCTTTCTTTCCTTCCTTTTTTCTTTCTTTCTTTCTTTTCTTTCTTTCTTTCCTTCCTTCCTTTTTTTTCTTTCTTTTTTCTTTCTTTCCTTCCTTCTTTTCTTTCTTTCTTTCTTTTCTTTTTTATTTTCATTTTCTGCAGAGCGCTAAAAAACATCAAACATCGTTTTTACTTTCCTGTTTTGTGGCTGAATGAGGTCACTTTCCTGTTTTGTGGCTGAATGAGGTCAGTAGGATTTTTTTCCTTCCTTCCTTTTGAGTCTGACTTTTCGAACCCACCTGGGATCCCTGGGGATTGAACCAACTAAATAAAAGAATTTGCACAGAAGGTCTGGAAATGATTGCCAGGGAGGGACGAAGAGAAGAACGGTTGCAGGATTTGGGTTTATCTAGCCTGATGAAGAGAAGGACCGGGGGGGGGACATGATAGCAGCCTTCCAGTATTTGAGGGGCTGCCCCAAAGAAGACCGGGGGTCAACTTATTCTCCAAAGCCCTGAAGGCAGGACAAGAAGCAATGGATGGAAACTCATCAAGGAGAGAAGCAACCTGCAACTAAGGAGAAATTTCCTAACAATTAGAAGAAGTAATCAGTGAAACAGCTTCTATATACAGTCTGGGGATTGGATCTGTTTGTTACTTGCAATAATCTTCTCTGGGCACACCATTTTATGCAAAATGGTGCAAATTGCAAACTGGGCATAGAGAAGAGCATTGCTGGGTATTCAGACTGTATTGTCCAGCTGGAACGATGTTGAAAAATACTAATTTTATTCCTTCCTTCCTTCCTTCCTTCCTCTTTCTTTCTTTTTCTTCCTTCCTTCCTACCTTCCTTCCTTCCTTTTTCTTCCTTTCTTTTTTCCTACCTACCTTCCTTCCTGCCTTCCTTCCTCTTCCTTCCTACCTTCCTGTTTCTTTCTTTCCTTTTTCTTCCTTCCTTCCTTCCTACCTTCCTTTTTCTTCCTTCCTTCCTTCCTCTTCCAGACCGCGATCATCACTGACGAGAAAGCAGAATTTTTCCGATCGAAAGTGACCAACAAGATCAAGCTGCTGAACCTCCTTCAACTGACGCTAATGATTGTCGGTTCGGTGATGTTCCTGGGATTCCTATTCGCTTTCTTCATGTGCAAAGGGAAGAGCCGTAAATGAGTTATGTCAGGTTTAGAACTCAAGATCTCTTAATTAACCCATTTGGCTCCGAAGCCGTCTCGGTTCCAGCAGGTTCTGGGTTCCATGGGACCCTGAAAATAGTATGTAGTGAGAAACGAGGAAAAGAACAGCTAATAATTCCAGCTAACAGATAATATTCTACGTGAGTTTCACGCCCAGCGCCTGGGGAACTTGCCAGATTTTCAAACTTTGTGAGTGATGCCGAACTTTGGAAAGATTGCAAGGCAGGTGCCGTGTCACAAATGGCCATTTCTTAGCAGTTTTGTTTTTAAACAGGGTATTTGGAAGTGCGGCTCACTTAACGAATGCTTCACTTAGCAACGGAACTTCCTGTATTTTCCCATATAGCAACTACCCTTTTCAGAATCCTGAATTGGGACGTCCACTCTCCCTTGTGCTGTTCGCTGAATTTAGGGAACTCTATTTCTAACTAGATAAGGCTCCAGCCAGATGTTTTACAAGATGAGTAGATGCTCGTTTCACTGTTTTATTGTAATTTTTGCTTTGTTTGTTTTTTAATCGATATTTGTTGTTAAATTGTGAGCTCCCACACCCTGGAGTTGGTTTGGAATCAAATGGCATAAAAGTCAAATAACATTGCAAGCATCAGTTCCTGTTTATGAACAGAGAAAGGAGAGAGACAGCTAAATAAATGGGTTGGACTAGAACACCTCCAAGGTCCCTTCCTGGTTATTCTATTCTATATTCTATTCTATATTCTATTCTATATTCTATCCTATATTCTATTCTATTTTCTCTATTCTGTATTCTACATTCTCTATTCTATTCTGTATTCTGTTCTATTCTATATTTATTCTATTCTATTCTCTATTCATCTATTCTATTTTCTGTTCTGTATTCTATATTCTATTCTATATTCTATTCTATTCTATTTTCTCTATTCTCTATTCTCTATTCTACATTCTATATTCTATTCTATATTCTATTCTATATTCTCTTCTCTTCTATATTTATTCTATTCTATTTTCTATTCATCTATTCTATATTCATCTATTCTATATTCATCTATTCTATTTTCTATTCTATTTTCTATATTCTATTCTGTATTCTATATTCTATTCTATATTCTATTCTATTCTATTCTATTTTCTCTATTCTCTATTCTACATTCTATATTCTATTCTATATTCTATTCTATATTCTCTTCTCTTCTATATTTATTCTATTCTATTTTCTATTCATCTATTCTATATTCATCTATTCTATATTCATCTTCTATTTTCTATTCTATTTTCTATATTCTATTCTGTATTCTATACTCTATTCTATATTCTCTCCTATCCTATGCTAAATAGATGCAGCATGCAGTATCTTTTTTCAAAGCTAACCCTATCATCCTAAAATAACACCACCTTTTGTTATTTTTTATGATAATCATGGAAATCACAGTGTATGAAAACGGCCAGAATTTGGGCCGGTCATATAGCCACGAAAATCAAACGTTATCTGAGAAAGGTCAATTTTAATATGCATCATATATATGCCACTTGGGACACTTCATTTTTATCTGGACTTGCTGTGTGGTTACTGCCTGCTCTTTCCTCGTGCACGGCTTTGACGTTCACGGATCCTGGCTTGCAATAATGGACTTGGAAACATGGTCGTTTTGATGACCCAGAACAGGAACCTAAAATGAAACCAGATATTCAAGCAAGCGGGGAAGGGATGGGGTTAAATTATGCAGGGAGTCTTTGGGTTTCGACCACAGTTGAGCCCGAAACTTATGTCGCTAAGCGAAAACGTTAATTAAGTGAACATTTTGCCCTGCTTTACGGCTTTTCTTGCTGACGTTGTTAATTGGATCGTCGTGTTGGTTAAGTTAGTCAGAGGGTTCCCTGTTGGATTTGACGTGGATTCGCTTACGTCAAGAAAAGTCATAATTCACTTTAAAACATTTCACTTCGCCACGTAAGTTTTGGGCTCAGTTGTGGTCATCGTAAATCGAGGACTGCCTATTCCTTGTGGAGAACCAGGGAGGATTTGAGATTGCTAGAAGATGGATTGTATAACACACTCCATACCCAACTCAGAAGTAAATAAATGCAAGAATTCAATTTCTTCCATTTTTCCATGCCAGAATTTCCATTTATTTCCATTTTCCCCTTGCCAGAATTTCCATTTTTCCATGCCAGAATTTCCATTTATTTCCATTTTCCCCTTGCCAGAATTTCCATTTTCCCCTTGCCAGAATTTCCCTGGGAAGAA
Source organism: Naja naja (assembly GCA_009733165.1). Classification (NCBI taxonomy): domain Eukaryota; kingdom Metazoa; phylum Chordata; class Lepidosauria; order Squamata; family Elapidae; genus Naja; species Naja naja. The sequence goes on along the minus strand of CM019158.1, from coordinate 8,681,797 downwards.
CTTCGAAAGTAAATTCTTGCCCCTTGTACTGCATGAGAGCCAGCGTGGGAAAAAGCAAGGTGGATGGCTGGCAGATTTAGGCAGGTTAAAATTAATACATTACCTTGGAAGCAAAGCCAGTGTAATTGCGATAGTGAAGTCCAGATAAAACATCGGATTCATCAGTTGCCTCTGGATAATCCAGTATGGATTTGCTGGTGGGTTACAGAGGACGCAGAAAGCTCCCAAAAGCCCAAGGATGAAGAAATATAAAAAGATGCTACCAGCGAAAACAGAGAAATGTATAATAGTCTGAAACAAATTAAAAACAAAAAACAAAACAGAACAGTACAAATTTGGGTTCCATCAGACCTGTTTCCATTTGGACAGCTAAAATTAAAGGCCGTGAAAGGGAATTTTACTTCCCTTTTTTTTTGAAGTGTGGTCTGAAAACAAATATTTTATTTGGGTGAACACGAGATTTTTACACTTTTCAATCAGAAGCAAAATATAAAAAGCATGGTGGTATTCATATGATTTCCAATAGAGTAGACGTCTACATCAGAATTTAGAAATGTCTGCAAAGGGAAAAAAACCATGATGTAACTATCAAATATAGATATATTTTATAGCGGTGGTCACCAACCAGTGGGCTGGGGACCAGCAGTGAGGTTTTTGGCTACACGCAAGGAAAGCAGCCAAAGTCTTTCTTTCTCTCCACCAAACTCTGCCAGAAATGAGTCTTTGGGACCCTGCAAGGCCTCCTACTCCAAGAGGCTGCACCGGCAAAGACTCATTTGTGGCAGAGTTTGGGGGAGAGAAAGAAAGACTTCTGCTGCTTCTGCTGCTTTCCTTGCATGAAGCCAAAAGTCTCTCCCTCTCTCTCCCCCTGAGAACCGAGCTAGAGATGCTAAAGAATGACTGATTGGTAGGAAAACGGGGTGGGGGATTTTCCTGCAGACTTTTTGGGGGATTTTCCCAGGGTCTCTGGTCCACGAGATTTAAAATTATGAGTTTGGCGGTCCCTGAGGTCCAAAAGGTTTTGCGACCCCTGTTTTATAGAATATATAAAAATAACACACCTCAAACTGTGATCATAACGTAAAGCAATATTAAACGAGTTGGTATTTTGATACAGAAATTCCAAATGAGGATTTCAGGTGGGTCACAAAACGGTCGCAAGTCACTTTTTCAATGCCGGTCACTAAACGAGCTGTTGTAAGCCAACAGACTACCGGCAGCCGGTTTTATAAATACTTACAAAGTAGCAGATAAAAAAGCAAACCAGACTTTGGTAAAATGCATCCACCAGGTTCATTGCAAAGGCTATCCCCAGATATGGCTGAAATGAAAGTAAAATAAAATAAAGAAAACAGGCCAGTCACTTCTGCTGGTTTGAATGATTAACCTTTATGTAAGTTTGCATGCCTAAACCTAAGCTCAAGTCTCCAACTGAACCTGAATTGAAATCCAAACCAAATCTTGGAAAACTTTCCGAGATGGCGATGGCCAAGCCCAGAATCCCAGCAGCTGGATTTCTGGTGAAAACAAGAATTAATGCGCTCCACACCACAACACAGGCTCCATGGAAGGGAAGCAAAAACTCAGTTAATCTCTTACACCGCCAATATTGGCTGGGATATATTTCGAAAGGCATAATAATAGTCAGTAATACTTGCGATACATTTTTAAACGTTCAGTTGACTTTCATGTTTAATGAATTGAACAACCATTTGTCTGAAATGGTATACGGTTTCCTGCTTGAGCAGGGGGTTGGACTGGAAGACCTCTAAGGTCCCTTCCAACTCAGTCTATTCTATTCTATTTCTATTTCTATTTCTTTCTATTTCTATTTCTATTTCTATTTCTATTTCTATTTCTATTTCCTACTCTACTCTACTCTACTCTACTCTACTCCACCCTATTTCCATTCCATTCCATATTTTCTATTCTATTCTATTTTCTATTCTATTCTATTCTATTCTATTCTATTCTATTTCCATTCCATTCCATATTTTCTATTCTATTCTATTTTCTATTCTATTCTATTCTATTCTATTTCCATTCCATTCCATATTTTCTATTCTATTCTATTTTCTATTCTATTCTATTCTATTCTATTTCCATTCCATTCCATATTTTCTATTCTATTCTATTTTCTATTCTATTCTATTCTATTCTATTCTATTCTATTTCCATTCCATTCCATATTTTCTATTCTATTCTATTTTCTATTCTATTCTATTCTATTCTATTTCCATTCCATTCCATATTTTCTATTCTATTCTATTTTCTATTCTATTCTATTCTATTCTATTTCCATTCCATTCCATATTTTCTATTCTATTCTATTCTATTTTCTATTCTATTCTATTCTATTCTATTCTATTCTATTCTATTCTACTCTACTCTACTCTATTTCCATTCCATTCCATATTTTCTATTCTATTCTATTCTATTTTCTATTCTATTCTATTTCCATTCCATTCCATATTTTCTATCCTATCCTATCCTATCCTAGCCTATCCTATCCTATCCTATCCTAACAATGTAGGATCAATGTTAGACAGACTGACCCTTTCCTCTAAGAGCTGATGAATAGAAATACCTGTACAATAAATCCACCTTTCTGGAAAAGTTTTCCTTAAATAATATAAACAACGAAAATCAGGAAGAGCAGCCCAGACCAGGAGGCAACCAGAAGTAAAATAAATCTTGCATGTCATGGGGAAAAATACACTTCTCTCCAAAAATTCATCTCTAACTGTTGGTTAGAAACCTGCCTAAGAACATTTTACAGCTCCAACCTTTTCAGAAAGTCAGACAGGAAGAAGTTATAAAAATTATGGCTCAAGGAGCGTGGGACCAAGATCTGATAAACTGATGGAGTTTTCAAATAGGTGAGCCAAGCCCCCAAAATAAATACCTGGTTTTTCTGACTCGCTTTGTAAAGCTCTGGATGCTTCATGAGGGTTTCTGCAGAGACGTCTTTATCAAAAACCCCGTATATGACGGGTGGCACAGAGGTGAAGAGAAGATTGAAGAAAATCAGGCTCCAATAATCAATCATGGGAGTTCCTGAAAACCCACAAAAGAATTGATACCAGAAGAGGAGACTGACATATGCCTGCAATGATTAAAAAAAAAAAGACAGTGCAAAAGTAGGATTAATGTTTGTTAATCTTTGGAGGCTTAATCAACCTTGATGTTAGTGTGAAAACAGCAAATGTTGAGTTTTTGTAATCAGACTATCTCCATTTTTGGTAGCCACTCAAAGGTAGGATTCGTATTAGAATCCAGTCCTCGCTGATCAAGAGAGACATAAAAAACAGCAAGACTTATATGCTGCTTCACAGTGCTTTTTACAGCCCCCGCTCTCTCTAAGCAGTTTACAGAGTCAGCCTTTTGCCCCCAACAATCTGGGTCCTCATTTTACCGACCTCGGAAGGACGGAAGGCTGAGTCAACCTTGAGCTGGTCAGGATCGAACTGCTGGCAGTAGACAGAGTCAGCCTGCAATACTGCATTCTAACCACTGTGCCACTGTGGATGGTTGGGTGGATAGATAGATAGATGAAAGACAAGACAGAGATAAACACACACAGAGGGAGAAACAGAAAGAGAGAGACAAAGGAAAGAAAAAAGAGAAAAAATAATGAATGGATGGATGGGAGAGAGAAAGAAGATAGATAGACAGATGGATGGATGGATGGATGGATGGATGAAAGAGAGAGAGAAGACAGAGAGAAACAGAAAGAGAAAGGAAGGATAGATAGATAGATAGATAGATAGATAGATAGACAGATGAGAGACGAGAGAGAGATAAACAGATAAACAGAAAGAGAGAAAGGAAAGAAAGAAAAAAGAAAGAGAAAGATGATGAATGGATGGATGGGAGAAAAAAGATAGACCGATGAAAGAGAGAGAAGACAGAGAGAGAGAAACAGAGAAAAAGAGAGAAAGAAAGAAAAAGATATTTATTTATTTATTTATTTATTTATTTATTTATTTATTTATTTATTTGAACTTGTATGTTGCCCCATCTCCGAAGACTCGGGGCGGCTCACAACTAAAAAACAGTAACAATAAATACTTTAAAAAGATTAAACCAAATTTACAAGCCCAAATTACAAAACTAAAATTTGCAAAACTAGATAGATAGATAGATAGATAGATAGATAGATAGATAGATAGATAGATAGATGATGGATGGGAGAGAGAAAGATAGAGAAAGAAAGAAAGACAGACAGACAGATGATGGATGGATGAGAGAAAGAGAAGAGAGAGAGAAAGATGGAGGGAGGGATGGACGGATAAAGAGAGAGAAAGAGAGAGACATGATTGACACAATAACTTCTAACCTGAGACAGAGGGTTTGTTTCAATCTCCCCGGCCAGCCTCTGACCTCTGACCTCTGAACCCACTAACCCTGTCCCCCTTTCCAGTGCCTTCTTCCCCCCTCTTCAATTCAGAGTGCCACTGGGCGCCAACGTACCAGGTTCTTGTAAAAGAAGTAGAGGATCATGTTAGCCAGCCGGGTGTAACACCAGTGGCCGTGAACGAAGAGCAGCTTCCGCAGGTGCTGGAATTGAGAAATGGCGAAGTCGCTGGCTAACACTGCCTGCAAAGACACGTCAGAAAGGTAAGAGCGGGCACATTGAACCGGTTGCTAAAGTCCAGAGTTAGCAGGGTCTTGCAAACGCCTGAAATCTCAGCAGCATTAATCCCCTGGCAAGGAGTGGGGGGTCCAGATTACAGATGAACAGAGTCGGAAGGGACTTTGTAGGTCATCTAGTCCAACCCCACCCCCCCTCCGGCCCAAGCAAGAGACCCTACACCATGACTGACAAAGGGCAGTCCAGTCTCTTCTTGAAAGCCTCCAAGTCCTCGACTTAAGACCACAGAGTCTGAAATTGCTGTCGTGAAGCCCGACAGGCGTTCCTTAACGGAGTTCTGCCCTGGGTTACAACTTTTCTGGCCACGTTCGTTCTGTGAACCACTGCCGTTGTTGAATTAGTCATGCCGTGGTTAAGCGAAGCCGGCTTTCCCCCTGGACTATGAACCCGTGGCCAAGAATCTGAAGTTGGGATGACATGATCCTGGTGTCAGGGTTCCGATGGATGCCCTAATTGATTCATGAGCCTTGAGCCAAGTTTCAAAAGAAATCCAATTATTTATTAGGAGCAACACATCGACACTTTTCCCAACTGGTCATAGCAGCTGAGCTTCTACCCCACCACCACCCACCTATGCAGGGGTGGGCTTCAAAAGTTTTAGCAAAGGATCCTCTGCCTGGTTGTTGGGTGGGCGTGGCCATGGTGGGTGTGGCCTAGTCGGCCTCCTGCACCACAGCACTGTGGGGGGGGTGTTTTTGCCCTCCCCGGGCTCCGGAGACTCTCTGGAAGCCAGAAACGGGCACATTTCCGGCCTTCCCAAACTTCCGGGAGATCCGTTCTTCGCCCTCCCCGAGCCTCCGTGCATGCCCTGCACTTACCTGCATCCAAAACGGGCCACATGGGGGACACCTGGGAGGGGTGAGGCGGGTGGGCAGGGCTAGCCAGGAGTGGAATTTAGGGGGGGTTCTCCGAACCGCACAGAATCTTAGCTAAGCCCCCAGCAATCTTACAGAATCTCCAGCAGCGCCACCTCTGTGCCTACGGCAACTCAACAGCAGTCCAGGAATGCTTTACGAGTTGACACCTGGGGGGGTTGCGACCAATTAGGCCGTAAGTGTGAAAAAGGGATCTAAATCTCATTTTCCAGTGCCGTGGTAAACTTACAAACGGCCACTCAGTGAAGTGTCATAAGCCAAGGACCGCCTGTACTGGAGAATGAAGATGTGGGCAGTGTTGCTCTCACTCAGGGGTCAGCAACACGCCCCTACCTGCATGCCTTCTTGTCCAGAGATTCCGATTCCAATGTCCGCCACCTGAATCATGCTTACATCATTGGCCCCGTCACCTTCAAAGCAGAAAGACGCAATTGAGGCCTCGCAAAAAAACAATAACCCTACAACGTTTTATATGCAACCGAAGAAGCACAAGTCACAGATCATCCAAATAGACGGTCAGCTACATATAGGTACAGGCGGACTCACCACTGTCCATTTAGTGAACGTTGGTGGGGAGCCTCATTTCTTTTGCTGCTAGCCCTAATAGAAATAGCAGAGTTGGAAGGGACCTGGGAGGTCTTCTAGTCCAACCCCCTGCTCAAGCAGGAGACCTAGACTATTTCAGACAAGTGACTGTCCAGTCTCTTCTTAAAAACCTCCAGTGATGAAGCACCTACCACTTCTGGAGGCAAATTGTTCCACTGGTTAATTGTTCTCAACGTCAGGAAATTTCTCCTTAATTCCAAGTTGCTTCTCTCCTTGATGAGTTTCCATCCGTTGCTTCTTGTCCCACTTCCTGGTGCTTTGGAAAATAGCTTGACCCCCTTCCTCCTCTCTGGGGCAGCCCCTCAAATATTGGAAGGCTGCTCTCCTGTCTCCCCTGGTCCTTCTTTTCCCTAGGCTAGCCAGGCCCAGTTCCTGCAATCGTTCTTCGTAGGTTTTAGCCTCCAGTCCCCTCATCATCCTGGTTGCTCTTCTCTGCCCTCTTTCTAGGATCTCAGCAGCTTTTTGATAATATGGTGCCCAAAACTGGATGCAGAAATCCAAGTGTGGCCTTGGCAACCTTATAAAGCGGTATTAACACTTCATCTGATCATGATTCTATCCCTCTGTTGATGCAACCCAGCACAAGACTGGTGCAGCACAAGGCTGTCTCATACTGATGGGATTTGTCCACTAGGACAGTCATGTCACAGAGCAGGGGTCTCTTGAATCCTTTTGACATGTGTCATAGGATGGCCCGGAAATGCCTGGCTGAGAATTTAGGATTTAGAATTCGGTGGAACATCCTTAGCGGGAAAAGATGGGTGTTCAAAGTTTCTGAGAGGTCACACACACACACACACACACTTTCCTGCCACATGTTGTGGCCCGCCGGCGGCTGACGGAGCTGGCAGCAGAGTTGGACAGTAGTGAGTAGATTGGGGAGGAACCTGGGCCAGTCCTGGAGGCTGAGGAAGGCTCAGACGAGGGATCTGTGACAGAGGCAGAGATGGGGCCAGGGCCGTCTGACAATCATCAGCTGACTTCGGGCTTGGACAACAGTGAGGCAGGGGAATTTCTGGAACCGGTTCCCAGCCTGCACATGCGCAGAGCTGCCAAAAGGCACAATTAAGAACTCAGGGTCGACATGGGAGTAAGGCCACAGGTGGACGGTGAATGGCCCCTCCCATCAGGATTAAAAGAGAGAGCAAAAGGGGAGGGGGCTTTTGCAGGAAACAATTCGTTGGTTGGTTGGTTGATTCCAGCCTCATGGAGATGTGTTTGTATAACCCAGCCCTTCCTTGTCAGCACCGAGTGTGGAAATATTTACTGGGCAGCTTTCCAAGATGGGTAAGGTCTGAGCTCATTAGTCTACCTTTGCAAGACTGTTTGCCAAGCCGTTGGCTGAATGTGAATGCAAGAAATCCACATTCATTTAAATAAAAGAGGTTTTTGCCAGGACACAGAGTTGGTGCTTAGTGCCTAGGACAGGACCGCGAGATGCAACTCACCCACGGCCAATGTCATGACCTGCAGCTCCTTCTGGGCCTGTTTGACCATTTTGCTTTTCTGCAGGGGCGTGGCTCGGCAACAGATGACGGCCCGGACTTTCCTTGCAAGTTGCATGAAAGCGTTTTGGAGCCTTCTGTGCAAAGCGAATTCCAGGGTCGGCCCGTTGATGATCAAAGCGAACCTTCTGGAGGGAGCCACTGCTCCTGAAGGGCTCCGGGGCTTCGGGGTCTGAGTTTTTATATCGATCTCTTCCAAAATGCTTTTCAGTTTTTGCGTGCAGGTCTCCTGGTCAGGCAGAAAAGAAAGTGGACGAGAGAACAGTTTCACCTCAGTTCTTCTAAGGGGTCCTTTCGATTGCAGCTGGCTTGGCTTTGAAAACCAGCCTCACGTGCGTATTACGGCATGACGTTGACAACATAACATTGCACGAGGTCTTTAAGTGAGGAACAGGGCTGTTAAGGGAAGCTGGGTTTCCCATTGGCTTGGCCTGTCAGAAGGGGGCAAAAGATGGCTCCGGGGACGTTATAACCATCATGTTTCCAAGTATCCAAATTTTGGTCACATGAGCACAAGGGTGCTCCAATGGTTTTATATGTGAAAAAAACAACAGAATGGAATGGAATGGAATGAATAGAATCGAGAATCGAGAATCGGGAATCGAATTGAATTGAATCGAATAGGATATAGAATGCAGAAGAGAATATATAATTAGAATAGAGAATAGACTAGATTTGACTAGAATAAGAAAGAATAGAATAGAAAA
>CM019158.1:8604585-8672450 GCA_009733165.1 Naja naja | reverse complement strand
GTCCCTTCTACCTCTGTCATTCTGCCTATTAGAACATCTGGCATTCTCTATTCTCTGTCCTCACCCTAAGTCGTGGTTGGTCCGGGGCGGAAACGACCACCGTGTTGCAAATTGCCAGGGCAATGAAGAATTCAGTGATATACACTATTTCCGGGATCGGCTTCTGTTTGTCTGGGTAGGAATAGGCTTTGGGTGAGATCCGACTAACTTTCTTCACAAGTCGCATATCTGGCACAACATCTGTCTCCTGCGGGTAACATTTTTAAAAAAGCAGTCAGAATGACGTCAGGTTTCTCCAAGGCAAGCAGGCAGGACAAGAAACAATGGGTGGAAGCTCATCAAGGAGAGAGGCAACCCGGAATTAAGGAGAAACTTCCTAACAATGAGGACAATTAACCAGTGGAACTGCCTGCCACCAGAAGTTGTGGGTCTTCCATCACTGGAAGGTTTTAAGAAGAGACTGGACAGCCATTTGTCTGAAATGGGAGAGGGTCTCCTGCCTGAGCAAGGGGCTGGACTAGAAGACCTCCAAGGTCCTTTCCAGCTCCTGTTCTGTTCTGTTCTGTTCTGTTCTGTTCTATTCTAAATTCTATCTTCTTCCAACACATTATTCTACATTTTATTCTGTTTTTATGCTTCATTAATACATTTATTCATTTGTTCTAGGTTCTATTCTTCATTCCAATATTTATTCTATTCTATTCTAAATTCTATTCTTCATTCCAATATTTATTCTATTCTATTCTAAATTCTATTCTTGTTCAATATTTATTCTATTCCATTCTATTCTATTCTTATCCTATTCTTATTCTATTCTTCATTCCAATATTTATTCTATTCTATTCTATTCTATTCTATTCTATTCTTCATTCCAATATTTATTCTTTTCTATTCTATTCTAAATTCTATTCTTCATTCCAATATTTGTTCTATTCTTCTAAATTCTTCTTTCATTCCAATATTTATTCTATTCTGTTCTAGGATTATTTCTTCATTTCCAATATTTATTCTGTTCTATTCTGTTCTATTCTAAATTCTGTTCTTCATTCCAATATTTATTCTATTCTATTCTATTCTATTCTATTCTATTCTAAATTCTATTCTTCATTCCAATATTTATTCTATTCTATTCTATTCTATTCTAAATTCTATTCTTCATTCCAATCTTTATTCTATTCTATTCTATTCTAAATTCTATTCTTCATTCCAATATTTATTCTATTCTATTCTATTCTGTATTCTACTCTACTCTACTCTCTTCTGCATTCTATTTTAATGTACACTCTACTCTACCCTACCCTACCCTACTCTGCTCTATATATAGCCAGAAATCTTTTTGAGTCTAAATAAAAAAGGACCTGTATGGTGGAAATATGGTGGTAACTCTGCTAGGTTCTTGAGCAAGGCGGATGGTTTTGGGAATACTCACAAGAGGGCTACTGAAGGCTAGTTGTCTCCAGCCAAGAAAGCCCATGCTGCTGGAACTGCGGAAAATCCGGGAGTTCAAAAATTCGCTGGATTTGCGACTGAAGAACCTTGCCCTGGACGCATGCCTCAGCGAAGAGTGCGACGAGAAATAAGCGACCTCCGTCTCCTCTTCGTTAAGTAATCTTGTCGTTTAGTCTCTTGGCTAATCATGGAGGGAACACCCCCCCCAAAAAAACAGCTTCGTTAGGGAGAGTCCTCAACTTATGACCACAATTGAGCCCCAGATCTCTGTTGCTAAGCGAGACATCAGTTCAATGAATTTTGATCCCATTTTACGACCTTCTTTGCTATGGTTGTTAAGTGAATCAATGCAGTTGTTGAAGTTAGTAATACGGTTGTTGAGTGAATCAGGTTTCCCCCATTGACTTTGCCTGTCAGAAGGTCGCAAAACCCCAGGGACATGCAACTGTCATAAGTACATGCCAGTTTCCAAGCCTCTGAATTTTGATCATGTGATTTCTGGGGATGCTACAAAGGTTTTAACCATGAACAATGGTCCTAAATCCCATTTTTTTCAGTGCCGTGGTAACCTCGGTCACTAAATCAACTGTCATAAGTCAAGGACTTTACTGAAAAGAACCGGTCATGGACGTGCCTCAGTCTTACCATTTTCCTCATGGCCATATTCCAACCCTGCAATGCTGCATCTCCGGAACACCATTTTATTCTCTGTGAGGGTACCGGTTTTATCCGAGAAAATATATTCAATCTGGCCCAGATCTTCCGCAATGTTCAGGGATCCACACTGGATCTTCCGGTCGGACACCTCGTCGTATAAATCGATGTCGTTTCTGATTAAAAAGATCTGCCCCAGTTTGACGAATTCAATGGAGACGTAAAGAGAAATCGGGATTAAGACCTTGAAGGCGGAGAAAAAAACAAAGAAGAAGAAGAAAAAAAAGGCAGATTTGTGAGGTAAAAAAAAAAGAGATGAAATATGGCTTCCTCACACAACCAGATCTTCTTCTCCATCACAAGTAATCCTCAACTTGCATCTGTTCGTTTAGTGGCCGATCGGAGTCACGGTCATGCTTTTCAAAAGTGGTGTCAACTCATAAATCATCCCTATGCCTGTTTCGAGTTGCCATAAGGAGGGTGGGAAAAGGCCTCAGGGAGCAGTGAGGCAGATGAAGGCCAGAAGCACATTCCACGCTTATTGCCATGCCCATTGGAGACTGACTCCGAGGGAGAGGAGGGAGTGGAAGTGTGGCTCCAGAGGTTGTGGAGGAAGCTGGGGAAGGGCACAGGCCAGCTGGGCGGTCAGAGGAAGGACCAGGCCCATCCCCTCTGCATCCTAGGACACACAGGGAGGAGAAGATAAGGGAGAAATGTGAATTGCATGGTCTACGGGGGAGGATCCCCTTCATGGGCTGCAGCTGTGAGAACTGGTTAAAAGGACAAACTGTACATGAGCCAGTGCTGGAAACAAAGCGTGAAAATAGTTCTAGTCTGTCGTTCCTCTCTGAGTTTGGCGTCCTTTCCAGTGTGTGTTCTAATATCTGTGGACGTCTTCAAGCCCTTATCTTGCCTGGTTCCCTTAATTGCTTCAGTGTGGTTTGTGTTGATTTTGCTGTTTATAATTTATAAGCATTTTTAGTTTAAACTCTTTGTGGGGGAGTTTTTTGTCTCCAGTCAAGGATATTTGGAGCTTTGAAGTCAAGTTGAAGGAATTAAAGGGACTTCACCTGTTTTTGTGCCTGTGTTATTTTTGTATCCCACCCTGGGTCATCACATTTATCTTGTGGAGGTTGTAGCCTAGGCTACTGGATCTTCTACCCTCGAAAATCCTTCATTGGAGAATGTGATTGATGACACCCAGCCTACGAACATGTTTTGTTGGAGAATCTGATTTATGACACACCCAGGGGGCGGGAAACAGGGTCATAGGTGATAGTAAATTATGTGTCTCAGAGTTGGCTTCATAGGAGTTAATGCCCGCCATGTTGCTCGTAATAAATCTTTTGGATTCTTTTGAAGTTTGGCTTGAGGCTCAGGATTTAATGAGGGCAATCGTGGGAACCCTGACAAATGGCTTAGGATTGTTTTTCACACTTACAACCATTGCAGAATTCCCACGGCCCCATGATCAAAATTCAGACACTTGGCCACTGACTCATAGTTACGATGGTGTCAGCATGTACAATTGGGTGGTGTGTGTGTTATGTGATCAGTGATCAACTTTTCTGACAATCCATATTGAAGACCAACAATTCACAATTCCGCGGTGGGGGCCAAGGAAGGCCGTAAAGCGGGGATCAAAATTCACTGCATGCTTCACTTAGCAACAGAAGCTTTGAGCTCAATGGCGGTCATAAGTCAAGGACTAGCTGTACAAGAAAAACAGCCCACCTTGTTTCAACCCTGTTCAAAATACTTCAGGATCACGGGGACATAAAAGTCAAAAAAGTTAGAAGGAAGGAGCTATAACATTACCTGCAATAAAATTATCATTGTCCAAAACATCAGAAAACCTCCCAATTCTGCAGGTAATTCTTTCCCGCTTGCATAGAGAGGGGGTGTCGGATTGGCCCTTAGCCAACGTCTGTGCCCTTTCAGGAAAGAAAAGAAATAAAGATTTGGAAGAGTTTAAATATCAAAGATGGACGTTATTTATTGTCCTTTAACACGATTTTGTTTTAAAGAAATCAACAAGGTTTGTTCTTCTTTAAAACAATATTGTTTTCAAGAAATCAGCATGGTTTGTTGTTCTTTAAAGCGATATTGTTTTAAAGGCATTGACTTACCCCAGAAAGCAAAGATCTAAAATTAATCTGGTTTTATGCACTTTTTAAAAAAGTCTGACCATTACTGATTTTAAAGATGATAGGGGGAAAAAGTCACTGAATTCAACAGGATGTCCATACACTGTCTAAGGAATGCACTGTGATAATAAGCCTCTAAAACTTCCAAAAGTCTTTTCACACAGCAAAAACACTCTCTGGAGAATGCTTATGTTAGCCAATTCATATAGAAGTTCCAGAAAAACATCAATATTAGCAATATCCCTTCCTTCTTTTTCTCCCCGCCCCTCTTTCTCCCCAATCAGGTTTAGCAAATTTAAAAGACTGAAAGTAAAGTTAAAAAATAATAACGATGATTAAAAATTAAATTTAAAAAAAAACAACTTCTGACTTTCATAGATATGTGTGTGTGTGTGTGTGTGTGTGTCAGTTAGTCTTGTCTTTAACTTACCGATCGCCCCTATGAAGCACATCACTATGAGAAGCAACACACACCAGAGGATGTCCCTATTCATTCTCTTCTCGAGTTTGCTTCGCTTGTACCGAGCTCCCGTTGTGTTTAACATGGCTTTTGTTTCATGACCTTGCAACACATACACACACGCACAAAAAGAAACGCACACTGGGTGTCTCAATGCAGAGCAAAACTTTAACTCATTAAGAGGAGGGAAGCGGTAAAACCCTTGCGCCATAGCAATAGCCCTTAGACTGACATACCACTTCATGGTGCTTTATAGCCCTCGCTGAGCAGTTTACAGAGTCAGCCTATTGCCCCCAATAATCTGGGTCCTCATTTTACCCACCTCAGAAGGACGGAAGACTGAGTCAACCCTAAGACGGTCAGGATCGAACTCCTGACAGATGGCAGATTGGCCTGCAATGCTGCATTCTAACTACTGCGCCACCACCATGCTCATGGGATGTTTACGTAATATTTTCTAAATCGCGTGAACCTCAGTCGATCAGTCCATCAGTATACAGCTGGAAGGGGCCTTGGAGGTCTTCTAGTCCAACCCCTTGCTCAAGCAGGAAATCCTAGACCATTTCACCCAGGTGGCTGTCCAATCTTTTCCTCAAAACTGCCAGTGTTGTAGCACCCACAGCTTCTGGTGGCAAGCAGTTCCACTGGTTAATTGTTCTCACTGTCAGGAAGTCTCTCCTTAATTCCACGTTGCTTCTCTCCCTGATGAGTTTCCACCCATTGATTCTCGCCCTGCCTTCGGGTGGTTTGCAAAATAAGTTGAGCCCCCTCTTCTTTGGGGCAGCCCCTCAAATACTGGAAGGCTGCTATACTGGTTTTACACTCACTAGATAAAAATGGTCATATATTTGGAAAGTAGTGAGTAGTGCAAATGGGTGTGGAGCTTTCTTGGAACTGCTTCACACCTATTTGCACCACTCAGGTGACCCTGAGGACACAGATAACTCTCCAAGCGGCCTCAACGTCTCTCTAAATGGGATGCAAATGACCAGCTGTCTGCAAGGAATATAAATCCTTCCATTTTCCACCCCTCGGTCAGAACTGAAGAACCTTTTTGGATGAGAAGTGAAACGCCTCCAAAGGGAAAAAACAAGAAAGTCCAGTTGCCTCTTGCGAAAAAAACCCACTTTTGGGACAACTATGACCTGGATGATGGAGAATCTCCGCAGACGAATGAGTAAATGGAGGAATGGAACATTACGTAAAATATTGGACAAGCAGCATGGACCAAATTGGCAATAGAGACAACGTCCACATGCAATTTACAGAACTCTGCTTCCATATATAATCCTTTCCATTCAACTGCTAAAGGTTCTGGAATTGCGTTTTGAGAACATTTGTGTTTCCCGATGGATCAATGAATGGGTCGATGTTTTGCAGATTTTTCACCCTGCCCAACCCAGCTATGGCACTCACCTGCGTAAACCACGATGCCAACCACAGCTTCTGTGTTCCTGACAATACATCCTCGCATGAGCAGGTTGTCCTTATTTAAGCCCACTCGCACCCCATCCACGTTCTCACTGCAACACATGGAAATCTAAGAGTGATTCTTACTGGTACTGCAGTACCATTTTTTCTTATTATTTTTTCTTACTATTTTTCTCAGCAGCAGAAACCACTTCAAAACCACTTACATGAAGCCCCGGAAAGAATTAAGGTCGTTGTTAGGAGTTTCACATTCAATTCTGCATATAATGTCTTCTGGGTTAATTTCATAGGCCTGCAAAAGAGAAAGAAGATAGATAGATAGATAGATAGATAGATAGATAGATAGATAGATAGATAGATATGAACCAGAGGGCATAGGATAAGAAGTAATGGATGGAAACTATTCCAGGAGAGAAGCAATCTGGAATTAAGGAAAATTTCCTAACAGGGAAGACAATTAACCGGTGGAACAGCCTGCCACCAGAAGTTGTGGGTGGTCCATCCCTGGAGGTTTTTAAAGAAGAGATTGGACAATTGTCTGAATTAGTATAGGGTCTACTTCCTGACCCAGGGGCTGGACTAGAGGACCTCCAAGGTCCCTTCCAGCTCTATTCTGATTGATTGATTGATTGAAATGGTCTAGGGTCTCTTGCTTCAGCAGGGGGTCAGATTTCCCTTCACAACTGTGACGCTGTAACCCCGAACGGTCGCTAAACGGAATGGTCGTAAGTCGAGGACTCCCGGTAAGACCCTCAACCGTGATCAGTACCTGTTCGGCGAAGCCCTTCACCACCTGTCGCTGTTTCAGGTTGGTCTCTCCATCCAGGCTCGAAGTCTCGATGTGGCAGATCCCATCCCCGTCGCTAGAATAGATCAGGATCATGTCGGCCGGAATCTCTTCATTGCAGGCCAGTCGGATAAAATCCCCCACGCTCACTTCGCTCCAAAACTTATCCACGTAGTCTCTCGATCTTCTGAAAAACAGGAAAGCGGTTTTCAAAGCATAATATTTTCTTATTATTTGGTTAGGTCTTGTTTTTCAGGAAAATACGGTACTAACTGCATCCATCCTGTTGACAACCTTAACTGGGGCTTATTTTTAGGGTAGCGCTTAAATTATGAGCATCCTGTAAAGCCATGCTAGGGCTTATTTTCCAGTTGGTTCTTATATTTGGGGAAAGAGGGCATTTAATCCTCCTCTTAAACTTTTAAATTTCTAACTTCTGTTTCTGTCAAGGAACCATTGCTAAAATGAATCCCATGTTAAAAAGTTATATTCTGTTTCTTCCTGCTTCTTCTTTGAGTGTTAATCTATCCATCTCTGCGCATTCTAATATTTTTTTAAATTACACTTTCCTCTGCAGTGATTCTCCTCTCATTTTTCCACTGTTGTGCAAAAACAATTGCATGCTGCTGTTTTGATAAAGATAGTCCTTGACTTACGGCAGAGGGTTTGAAGTTATAACATCATTGAAAAAAAGCGACTTAGGGACGTTTTTTCACCTTTACCACCGTTGGGGCATTCCCTGCGGTCACGTGATCGAAATTCAGAGGCTTGGAAACTGGCATGTACTTAGGACTGTTGGAGTGTCCCAATCAGATCCCCTTTTACAACCTTCCGATCAGCAAATTCATTTAACGACCATGTGACTTAGACCCTTCAATGGGCCCCTGTTAAATTGAGGTCTCACGATATGCCGTGGAAGGACTGTTACGTACCTACAATACGCTCTGGTGAGGAAATTGTTGATCTTTTTGTCTAATTTGTACTTTGTGTAGTCCTCCAAGGCATCTTTCACGGCGATAATGGTGAGAACCACACAGAGAGGAATCATCGTGATTTCCTTCCTAAAGGCTTCCACCGCTGGCACCCAGTTAAGCAGAGCGATAAATAAGAAGTACAGATTGGCGACCCTGAAATAGAACAATCCACCGTAAACGAGACACGAGTGGTTATTAGCATGCAAGCAACCTTAGCTAACCAAAGGAATATCGGAACAACGTCATGCATCCGCAAACCATAGGTGTTTATCATATGTAGTCTCAAATATCCAGATATTTGTCTGGTTTTGACTTAAATATTCTATTTAAAATTATAGTTCAAACAGTTCGCCTTAAATCACCACAATGTAAAAAAAATAAGATGTTGAGATTCTAGAATAGGAATAGAATCGAATGAAGGATAGGATGGGATATGATAGAACAGAAAGAACAGAATAGGAATAGAATATAGAATAGAATAGAATATAGAATAGAATAGAATATAGAATAGAATAGAAATAGAATAGAATAGAATATAGAATAGAATAGGAATAGAATAGAATAGAATAGAATATAGAATAGAATAGGAATAGAATAGAATAGAATATAGAAAGGATAGAATAGAATAGAATAGAATATAGAATAGAATAGGAATAGAATAGAATATAGAATAGAATATAGAATAGAATATAGAAAGGATAGAATAGAATAGAATAGAATAGAATAGAATGCAAAACACAATACAGAGTAGAGTAGAGTAGAGTAGAAGAGAAGATGGAAGATGTATGATGGAACATGGAACTTGGGGAATGGAACATGGGGAACGGAATGGAAATGAATAAAATTCTTTATTGGCCAAGTGTGATTGGATTGCAGAAGCTCTCAAGTGTACATACAAGCAACAAGTGACAAAATCACGATCACAATCATAAATATACAATCATCATAAATCACAAGATACAACCAACCAACCAACCGGTAGTCAGAAGATGCCGAAGGAATAGGTAATAGGAAGGATGGGAAGGGTAATAGTAACACGGTCCTACTACATGCTTTGACATCCTGGGGCATAAGAGAGCGTTGTGGGAATTAGCTGTTTTGCAGAGTGAAGGCATGGGGGGGGGAATAAAACTGTCTTTGTGTCTAGCAGACTTATGAAGTGTTTTCTTATAACTCAAATCAAATAAGGAAATGAACGAACAACCTGTGGAACTGCTCGAAGAGATTCCTAGGTATAAAGGACCACAGCCGGTATTTGGTGGTCCGTATTCTGTTCTTCGCATAGAGGTTGCTGACTTTTTTATACTCGTCTTTAAAATGGGTCGACCAAGGTATAACAACTCGGTGTTTCTTCGATTTTTCAGCGACCAGCAGGGTGTCACAACTCGCACCTGTGAGTCCGATTTTGTTCTGCTTGCCAAAGGCCAATTTCAGCCACCGGCAATATCGGGGTGCCCACCCCCGGTCTCCCATCTTCTCAGTCAGCAGATCTGGGAGAGGAGACCTGTAAGAGTAAGTTTAGTTAAAATGACTGCTACAAAGGACTACTTGCCCTGAGATCAATGGCGCACTGCACAGTTTGCTATAAACAAACCTTCTCAATTGCCAAATATTTAAACACAGACTTGCTCAAGCACCTTGAGGTGAGGTATTTATTTATTAAATTACTCCAGAAGTTGTGGATGCTCCAACACTGGGGGTTTTCAAGAAGAGACTGGACAGCCACCTGTCTGAAATGGTCTAAGGTCCCCTGCCTGAGCAGGGGGCTGGACTAGAAGACCTCCAAGGTCCCTTCCAACTCTGTTATCCTATAAGAAGGTGTCACCTGTCTGAGCAGCGGGTTGGGCTACAAGACCACTAAGGTCTTCTATAGTCTATACATTCAATGTATAGAATGTGAAGGAAGTGTGTTTGTGTTTGTTTCCATAGTCATAATGTACACTGAAGGTGGTATTTAATTTGGTTGTACGAGGTGCAATGACAGTGAAGTAAAGTAAAAGTTAAGTAAAAATAAAGTAAAAGTAAAGGTCCCTTCTCTCTTATCCTATAAGGAGGTGTCTCCTGCCTGAGCAGAGGGCTGGACTAGAAGACCTCCAAGGTCCCTTCCAACTCTGTTATTCTATTACCTTGCACAGGGTAGGGTTTCGCCCACATCTGATCCCAGAGGGAAGACATCAGTAATGGTAGCTCAAAAAAGCAGGCACTTTAAAAAAAAATAATACTAACACAGGAACTCACTTGTTTGGACTCTGCTGCCAATGAGAGTTTTCACAGAAGAAAACTGACTCATCCCCTTAAGCCACGGGGGCTGAAAATCTTTGCACCCGCCAGCCAGGTGCCTCCAACTCGGAGAAAGTTCGGAACCAGCAACTGAAGCCCATCATGGTGAACATTCTAGAAGAGTCGAGACAATGGCTCTCCTAGGTTCTGCAGGTTGGCCTGTGGGTCCTACCTCCCACTCTTTATTTTTTATTTATTTATTTTATTTTGTCAAGCGATTATAAGGTAACAGGCATAAGTATAATGCTTAGAGGTTTGGCTATGGCAGTGGATAGCTTTTTTAAGTAAGCACATATTCCGTCCGGTCCAATAGATAGAGACAGTTTTAGATTGCGTAGTGCTTTTCAACATTGTCTTCTGTAAAATCGATATGTATTAGATCATTGTAGTTGTCAGTGGTTCGACTAGGAAATACTGGGCATGATCCATTGCTGTTTACAAACACTGAGCCAAAGAATGTGTTCAAGAGGTTGGCTTTAATGGTGTCATTCTTGCAGTCTTTTCCATTAGGTCCTTTCAGGAGTGGGATGGACCTTGAGTCCTTTAGTTTGTTGTTTACAAAATTGGAGAAAGCACGGGTGGAATTGGTGCGTAGAAGGTTTTCCTCTTGTTTAATGTGATAATTGGTGCATTCAGTCTTTATCTGGTGGCATAAATTTTTGTATTTGCTTTTGAAGTTGGCAACGTGACCAGATTTGTTTTTCCACCAAAGTGATCTCTTTTTGGATTGAAGCTTCCTTATTGTTATGGGTAATCTGTTTTTTTGGTTTTGGGAGTTGTTATTGGTACATACAGTTTGATGACTCTTTTGACTTCAAGTAAAAATATGCTGTAAAGGTCTTCAACAGTATTGCATCCAGTGAATAGAAATTGCCAATCAAGGGATGAGAGATCGTTGTCTATAAGATCATAGTTGCCTTTTTTGAAGTTATAATTGGGGATCCCATCATTATGATGATTTTTGTGGGGACGTATGTTGAGACAAAAGTCAATCATGCTGTGGTCGCTGTTGGAAAAGGGTTCTTTAATTTGTAATCCGTAAATTGAATTCAAACTATTGCAGAAGATGAGATCGAGGCAGTTGTTAAGTCTAGTATTGTTGGTTACTAGCTGTTCCAGTCCCAGATTTGTTACAGCATTGTAGAAGGTTGCATTCTGCAAAGACAGGTAGCCCTCCCCTGACCACCAGGGAGCCCAACATTGGCATTGCTAAGCGAGACAGGTTGTTCGGTCAGTTTTTGCCCCAGTTTTTTTAACCTTGTCACCGTTGTTAAGTGAATTGCTGCAGCTGTTAGCAACAGGGTTAAGTGAAACTGGCTTCCACCCCATTGATTTTGCTCACTATGTGACCCCGGGATACTGCGACCGTCATAAATAGGAGTCAGTTGCTAAGCATGGGAATTTTGATGACATGGATGCTGCAACAGTTGTTAACTGTGAAAAACGGCCCCAAGTGCTTTGTTTTTGAAGTGCTGTTACAGCTTTGAACTTTGGTCACTAATTGAACTGTTGTTAAGGTGAGGACTGCCTGCAATCTGAGCAGAGGGTTGCACTAGAAGACCTCTAGGGTCCCTTTCAGTTCTACTGATTGATCTGTCCCTCAATTGTAGTGCAGTTGGTGTCACAAAACTACAATTCCCGGGATGCAATGCTAGTCATGTGACGAGGTCCTTCCTTCCTCCCCCCCCCGGCCAAACGCCGCGCCTGCGCAGAAACGGCCACGGCTGGCCGACTCCGTTGCAAAGCGCGGGCTTTCGCCTCAGGAAACAACGCATGCACACGACGGGGGTGCGAGCGACGCCGAAAAAGAGCAAGCGGGGGGGGGACGCCGCCGGGACGTTTGCGTCTCCGCAGGACAAGATGAAGCTCTTGGAGAAATTGCCGGCGGCTGAGACGGCGAAGGTGAGGACGGAGAGGGGCTTTATGCTCGGATATAGCCTATCAGGGTTTCCGCATGAGCGGAGCATCTTCTTTCCCTTCAATTTCCCCCTCAGTCCGCGCATCGAACGGCCGACGTTAACTGCCCATGCGCAGAACGGTCCTCGCGCGTCTAACGTGTGTGCGCATGCGCGCGTCCTGGACGCTTTTTTTGCACATGCGTACTAGGTTTTTTTAACTTCTATATAGCATCCTTGCAGTATTGAATAACTAAGAGTTGGAAGGGACCTTGGAGGTCATCTACTCCAACCTCCTATTTCGTGCATTTGCATCTCTATTTTTCCCCCCTTTTTTGCAGAGATGCAACCAGCTCTCTCCAATGTTCTCTTTTTCCCAGCAATTTTCTCTTTTTGCCCCAAAAGGGGCTTGTGTGCACCCAACACACCCATGCTGGTTATGGAAAGCTGTCAAAAAACCTCTAGGGGAGCCTGTTTTTATGTTTAACTGATTATTAATTAATTAATAACCTTATTGCATTAATTAATAAGTAAGCACTGGCTCAGGAGTGGCTATCTTGTTGATTTTAAAAGTCACCCAACATTTGAACACTAAAATACATTTTGCTATTTGTTCCTTAATATGTCCTAGAATTATTATTATTATTATTATTATTATTATTATTATTATTATTATTATAACTTGACTCATGCCTTGCAGGGAGTCCTCGACATATGACCTCAATGGAGCCCAACATTTCTGTCACTAAATGAAACACTTAAGTGAATTCCCCCCCCCAATTTTCCCACCTTTCTTGACTGTTTTATTAAGCGAATTCCTGCCGTTGTTCAGTGAATAACACAGTCGTTAAGCTTCTCCGTTGACTCGGCTTGTCAGACGGTTGCAAAAGAGGATCATGTGACTCCCCCGTCATAAATACGAGTCAGTTGCCTTGGAATTTTGATCAGGTGACCATGGGGTTGCTGCCAACAGCCATAAGTATCAAAAATGCCCCTCCTTTATTTATTTTTTTCCAATGCCGTTGAAACTTTGAGCGAACCGTTGTAAGTCAAGGACCAGTGAGTGGTGGCCCTTAGGAAATCAATGTGGGTTTGTTTTTTGTTTTTTGGTCAGTTCTTCCACAAAGTCATCGATGGGCTCTGTGGCCAGGCTGTTCCCCGGCATCGCGACTACGACACGATTTGGAATTTAACAGAATGGATGGAGGTGCTAGAAGAAACTGCATCGTACTTCAGGAAAACAATTGGAAAAGACCTTTCTGAGGAAGAGGTAGAAATGCCCTTAGGGCTTTTTTTTAAGAAAAGAGACTCGATTCTGCCGGTTAACTCTAAATTTATTTCATAGAGAAGAAAATTATTAAGAACGTTGTGCGCAAAGCTTGGTTTATGGAGGAGAACTCGGTTCTGTTTAGATTTACGCGCAAAATGTGTTTACAGATTAGATTAGATTAGATCAACAGAGTTGGAAGGGACCTTGGAGGTCATCTAGTCCAACCCCCCGCCCAAGCAGGA
Organism: Naja naja; assembly: GCA_009733165.1. Lineage (NCBI taxonomy): Eukaryota > Metazoa > Chordata > Lepidosauria > Squamata > Elapidae > Naja > Naja naja. The sequence goes on along the minus strand of CM019158.1, from coordinate 8,658,861 downwards.
GACCCTACACCATTCCTGATGGATGGCAGTCCAATCTCTTCTTGAAAGTCTCAAGTGATGAAGCTGTCACAACTTCTGAAGGCAACTTCTGTTCTGTTGGTTGTTCTCACTGTCAGAAAATTCCTTCTTATTTCCCTCTTTGATCAGTTTCCATCCATTATTCCTTGTCTGGCCTTCGGGTGCTTTGGAAAATAGCTTGTTCCCCTCCTCTCTGTGGCAGCCCCTCAGATATTGGAAGACTGCTATCCTATCTCCCCTGGTCCTTCTCTTCCCTAGACTAACCAAGCCCAGTTCCTGCAACCGTTCATCATAGGTTTTAGCCTCCAGTCCCCTCATCATCCTGGTTGCTCTTCTCTGCACTCTTTCTAGAGTCTCAACCTCTTTTTTATAGTCTGGTGACCAAAACTGGATGTAGTACCCTAGGGGGAGTCTTACTAAGGCTTTACAGAGTGGTAGTAGTACCTCCCTTGATCTTGATAGTATCCCACTGTTAATGCAATTTAGGATTGCATTGGCTTTTTTGGCGGCGGCTGCAAACTGTTAGTTCCACCATGTTCATTATTTATTTATTATTTGATTTATATTGCCACCTATTTGCCCATGGCGGCTCGAGGCGGCTTACACAATGTAAAATCATATTTAAAACAAAAAATAAAAATAAAAACAATAAAAACTAACCAAAAGAGTCAAATAAATTAGTAAAGTACAATAGAACAAAATTTGGGAAAACAAAAAAAACCCAAAAACCAACTCCCCCCCCTGCCCGACAATAGCAGATCACACTAGCCATTTGATGGGTTCCATCCCTGTCTGGGTTCCCCAGGCCTGCTGGCAAAACCAGGTCTTCAGTGCCTTTTGGAAGAATATTAGTGAGGGGGCCATTCTAAACTCTGGGGGAATGATGTTCCAGAGAGAGGGAGCCACCATGGAGAAGGCCCTTCTTCTGGGTCCCACCTGGTGTATCTCCCTCAGGGATGGGACCTGCAGCATTCCCTGCCTCTCCACTCTGATGGATGGATGTGACTGGCAAGAGACGGTCCCGCAGATCACCTGGTCCCAAGCCATGAAGGGCTTTAAAGGTGACAACCAGCACCTTGAATTGCACCCGGAAGCAAATCGGCAACCAATGCAGCTCCTGCAGCAGGGTGACACATATGCACACCAGGGTCTGCATAAAACCATGTGGGCCACTGCATTTTGCACCAACTGGAGCTTCCAGATGCTCTTCAAGGGCAGCCCCATGTAGAGCATGTTGCAGTAATCAAGACGGGAAGTGACCAGGGCATGAGTGACTGTGAATAGGGACCGCTACTGTGACTCATTTCATTCCTTTCAGTAGATTATATAGATTTTTTTGAAACATTTGTTTGAAAGGGAAGGACTCTTTTAGTGAAGATTTCTCTTTCTGGAATTCTCTCTCTGGAAAAAAAAAAGAATTAAATAACCCACAGTGCCGTTTCCAGAGAGAGGCAGCCAGATGCATAAGAATAAACAGGCAAATGTAAAATATAACATTGATAGTCACTTTCTTTTTATTCTTTATGATGGTCACAGCCGATCATCATAATCAGTCAGAAGAGAGCTGGAAGGGACGTTAGAGGTCATCTAGTCCAACCCCCTGCTCAAGCAGGAAACCCTACCTTCTGACAGGCAAAATGAATTAAGTGAAGCCACTTAACAACCGTGTGACTAACTGCTGTGATTCACTTAATAACCGTGGCAATTGTTTTTACCACTAATTGTCTCTTTTCTTTGTAGGCTGTTCGGCCGTTGGCGGAGTTAAATCCCGACACTCAAAGAGCAGCACTGACTTGCTTGAAAGCCAGAAAACCTGATATCAGGCAAGCCCTGGTTGGAAACACAAATGCCATTTGTTCTTCCCAGCTCCTGAATTTTGACTGGCAGCTCAAGGTTAGATCAATCTTCTCATTCTTGTCTGCATAATATTTCTAGGAATCCCAAATTTGAACACCTGGGAGGCAGGAGATCAATTGAGGGCTGACATGTTAAAAGCTCCTGAGTTTACCATTCTTAAACTCAAAAAAAGAGGAGCTGTTAAAAATAGAGAGAGAGAGAGACGTAGATATAAAGAGAGATAGGGATGGTGGATGGATGGAGAGAGACAGAGAGATAGGGATGGAAGGACAGACAGAGACAGACATATAGAGAGATAGGGATGGATGGATGGATGGATAGAGAGAGACAGAGACAGAGAGGAGACACACACAAACACAGGGATGCATGGATGGAGAGAGAGACATGGGGAAAGAGAGGGATGGATGGATAGAGAGAGGAGATAGGAAGAGAGACAGAGAGGAGAGACAGATATATAGAGAGAGGGATGAATGGAGAGAGACAGAGAGGAGAGAGAGATATATAGAGATAGGGTTGGTTGGATGGATGGAGAGAGGGATGGATGGATGGAGATAGATATAGATACACAGATAGAGGTATATAGATGATAGAGATAGATAGACAGACAGACAGACAGATACGCTGAATGCAAACTAGATTTCCCATTTATGCGTACTCAGGGTTCCTTTCAGCTCTCACGTTATGGCCTTAAAACAACTGCTAATTTTTTTTTTCATGGCTTCTGATAAAAAAGCCAAGTCTTAATTGCATTGTCTTTGCTTCCCTACTCAGCTCGCCCTTTCTAGTGATAAATTGTCCATGCTCCAGATGCCGCTTTTAAACTTGGATCTGGATTTGTCAAAGGATGGGGACCTCAAATTCACCTCTGTGGAAATGAACAAAGAAGAATTACAGGCTCTGATAAATGCGTTGGAAGCAGCAAACAAGGTGCGTCCTTTTTGCTTAACTCGCTTCACAAATGTTTCGCTTAGCAACATGCATTTTGGGCTCAATTGTGGTCGTACATCAAGGACAGTGGGAAATTGACAGCGGGAAACACCCAACCTGGCAGGAGGTCCTGAATGCTTGTTTCACCCCAAGCTGAGTGATAACTCTATTTTTTTTTTAATTTAAATTACTTTTCGGCTCCTTTGAATTTCCCATTTTTACTCTTACGTTATCTTTGGGGGATGTTTGGGAAATAATTTTGTTTCATAAAGCCAATGAAAGCTTTGTCTTTTTCTTAGGGAAGAAAATCAGTAGCCAGTCCATAAATGTTGGGAACCGTTGGGATCTGCACATAAATGAACACTCAATCATTCAGGCAAAACAGTGTCTTAGAAAAGTACAGTCATGGCAACTGGGCCAAAGTTGATTAAAATGTCTTTGGCCAAAATGAAAATAACGAAATATCTCAGTTTTAATACCCTGTTTCCCCAAAAATATGACCTGCCTGAAAGAAAGTCTTAGCTTGATTTCTACACGTGCGCCCAATATAAGCCCTACCCCCAAATAAGCCCTAATTAAGATCCTATCCACTCCAGAGTGGATGGGTAAAAATTAGCTAGGGTGCGGATGGGAGGGTGGAGCTGCCCTGCTACTGATCTTTGGACAGTTGTAGCCAGGCCTGGCACACCCCGACACCTGCCTCAGTTATGGGATTTAGAGGCCTTCAGGAAAGTCTTGCCAGCCACAGAAGGAGAAGTTCCTGAAGACAAACAGCAAAAAGGAGGTCAGGGGCGACGTGTGGTTAGTCAGTGGATGACATCCCCCGAAAATAAGACCTGGTGCCTTTTTTGACGGCAAAAAAAATATAAGAGAGGGTCTTATTTTCAGGGAAACATGGTAAACTTTGGTCCAGTTGCCATAATTTAACCTTTTTATATGTTCGGAATTCCATGATTGGGGATTGATTGAGAAGGATATGTGGACAATCATGTCTACACCATAAACTTTAAAATAATATATTTGAATAAGCTGTTGTTATTTAATGGTTTCCCTCTTTTTCCTTCTTTGAAGGTTGTTTTACAGCTGAAATGATTCCAAATTCAGAGCTTCCCAGTAAGGAGAAATAGGGGATTTGGCCCCCACCCCACCCCAAGAGATGGAAAATTCAGCACATGAAAGAAGATGAGGATTTTTAATTGCAAGCTTACCAAGACTGCTGATCCGCATTAGACCAAAATCAATTAAGTACATTTAGGCTAAATTGCCAAAATGGCCCAGAGCTTGGATTGTTACAGTATGTCTGAAAAGTTTTGAAGAAACGAAGGTGCTGAAAATTCACTGGCTTTCTTACTACATTAGCAAACATTGCGTCAAATTGTTTAGGGCAAAAGAAAAGAAATTTCTTTCTTTTTTTTAAATTCGCTTCGGATTTGTTAAAACAATTACATATTTTGACTACCGTAGGATGGTTAGACTGGAAAGCAAAATGCTTTGTTTCTAACTTGCCTAAGAACAAAGTTTTACAGGACTAACTGAGCTCTGTTCACAAATTCAAAGGAAGGCGTCCACTTAATTAAATACATCCAGTTTGAAAGTGACATTAAGAACAATTCCCATTCATGTCAAGTGGATTTATGACATCAGAGTAATACTTGTACGTGGGAGAAATCAATAAATGTTTTTGTAACCAGGTATATTCATCTGAAATGAATGAAATATAAGCCGGTTGTAAAATTAATACAATCTTGAATCTTACGGGTCTAGGATAACTCACCACAGCCAACTGGCTGCGGGGAAAAAGTTATGCTAATGTCGAAGAAATGGCAGAATAGAATCATGAAAAGAAGGCTGCCAAAGGAGGGGCAGAATGAAATGTGAATGATAAAAATTAAAATATTTTTCTATAAAAAAAATATTTTAAACAATTATATGGTATTGTCCTCCAGCGAAAAAGAATAGAATAGAACAGAACAGAATAGAGAATAGAATGGAAAGGAATAGAATAAGAGTAATAAGGAATAGAATAGAAAGAATAGAGTAATAGAGAAGAGAAAATAGAATAATAGAGAAGAGAAGAGAAAATAGAATACAAGAGAAGAGAAAGTAGAATAGAATAATAATAGAGTTGGAAGGAACCTTGGAGGCCATCTAGTCCAACCTCTTCTTGAGCAGGAGCCCCTAGACCATTCCAGATAAATGGCTGTCCCGTCTATTTTTGAAATCCTACAGTAACAGAGCACCCACACATTTTGAAAGCAAGCTCTTAGTAATCGTGTGTCAGGATTCCAGCAATCACCCTAATTAAATCATGATCCTCGAGCCAAACTTCAAAAAGCTTCAAAGGATTCATTAGAGGCGACATACTGACACTGCCCTGTCTGAAGCCAACTCTGGCCTGCGTAATTTACAGTCCCCTGTGACCCTCTTTCCCCCCTCCCCCCTGGGTGTGTCATAAACCAGATTCTCCAGTTGAGCACCTTCACGGGCTGGGTGTCATTGTTTACGTTCTCCAATTAAATAGATTCCCAGGCAGAAGCTCTGGTAGTTTAGTTACAATCTTTTAAAGATAAGAGTTGGAATGTACTTCCGCTTTCAAACTGCTGCACTGCTCTTCCAGATTTCCTTCCTTCTCCCCTCCTTTTTTTTTTAATGGCAGCTACTAAAACAGGCATTGGAATGTTTTATGAGTTGATATCGTATTAACTAATTTAACAAGCGCTGTTCTGACAAGGCCTGTCGTTCTGATACGATCGCAGTCTTCCAATATTAATCGCAATAAAGCAGTTTATCCTAAGGGGGCCATGAGTCCGGGCCACCAGATTCCCCAGAAGACGATCAAGAAGGTGACGTTCCCTCTCTCATTTTCGTTTTCGGCCTCACAAGCGTCGGACAAAACCAACGAGCTCGCGTGTGATCCAGTTTGCTGAAGAAAAGGACAGGAAGCGGTAGCCGTAAGATACGATGATCCCGTGCACACCGTTCTCTACGTGGCTCCACGTTACCGGCACATGGTTGTCCATCAGCCGCCGCAAGTACAGCAACCCATCGTCGCGAAGGACGTCGAACTCACAGGTCAACAGGAAGGTCGGAGGGAGTTTGGCGATCACCGTGTCCTCGGCGAGCAAGGGCGAAAACATGTCAGTGAGCACCACTTTCACTTCTTCGTGCAGCCGAGGGTCAAACTGGAATGAGGATGGCTCTGGCGCCATGTAGCCTCTGGCTTTGAACCGTTCCGGGATGCGGTCGGCGCTCAACCACTTCTGGTATTTCTGACGGGTGGCCTCGGGAACATGGCTGCCCTTCAGAAGGCCATCCATCAAGGACGTCGGCTTGTCCAGGTAACGACAGCCTAAGAAAGCAACCAGCTTACGCCATAAGAAGGGACTTCTGCAGTTCTGCTGATAGGATGGCAAGGAAAAATCCAAACCCTGAAGCACGGGATATATCAAGGCTTGGGCATGGACCTTGGGAAGGTCACTGCGGTCCATCAGGACCTGGCAAACATATGTGGCCAAAGTACCCCCAAAGCTGTCCCCAGAAAGGATAATACGAGAGCTGTCCACACCGTAATCGTCTGTGTGTTTCATGAGGAAGATGGCCGCCTTGAGACATTCAACATGCTGGTTTGGATAAGGGCTCTCCGGCGCAAGTCCATACCTGAAAGGAGTAGAAAATGACTGGTTATGGATTCCTGATCCAATCGTGTACATTGACATGTTCAGGCTTTCCCTCATTTTGTAATATGGTAGTGGTTGTTTTTAATTATCAGTCAATTGATCAATGAGAGTAGAGTTGGAAGAGATCTTGGAGTCATCCAGTCCAACCTCCTTTTCAAGCAGGAGACCCCACCATTTCAATCAGTCAATCAGAATAGACCTTGAAGGGACCTCGGAGGTCCTCTAGTCCAACCCTCTACTCAAGGAGACCCTATACCATTTCAGACAAATGGCTGTCTAGTCTTTTCTTGAAACCTCCAGTGATGGAGCACCCACAACTTCTGAAGGCAAGCTTTCCACTGGTTAATTGTTCTCACTGTTAGGAAGTTTCTCTTTACTTCTATTGATGTTATAAATACCTGTTTCTCCCAAAATAAGACCCAACGTGAAAATAAGCCCGAGCACAATTTCTCAGGATGCTTGTAATATAAGCCCTACCCCCCAAAATAAGCTGCAGTTAAGAGCACCAACCAGGTAGGCACATTTAGTACTGTGTTTCCCCATAAATAAGACCTAACCAGAAAATAAGTCCTAATACATCTTTTGTCAAAAAAAAAATTAATATTAAGACCCAATATTATTTTTGGATAAACTCTCTGCGACCAACTCTCTGCGGGACAATTCAACCACTGAATTATTTCAAGTAATTTTTTTTAAATATATTTTAACTTCTTGTCATTCACATTTCATTTTTTTTTTAATTACATTTATATGCCGCCCTTCTCCGAAGACTCAGGGCCGCTTACAATTCGGAGCACAACCCAATGCGCTCAGCAATAGCCTTCATTCCATTGTATATGCCTGCTTATTACTAAGCGGCATTTTTACAAGGTCAGCTAATTGCCCCCAACAATCTTGGGTCCTCAATTTACCTACCCCGAGAGGATGGAAGGCTGAGTCAACCTTGAGCCTGGTGGGATTCGAGCCTACAGCAGTTGTAGGCAGCTGGAACTTAAGTGCAGGCATTTAACAGCCTGAGCCACCAAAGCTCTTTTTGTCCCTCCTTTGGTAGCCTTTCTTTCTTTAATAATTTTACTTCACCATTTCGTTGATATTCAGTGTCACACTTGGCCCAGCTCGCTGTGAGTTATCTGGGCAGCGAATTGGCGGTGACGAGTTGCCCTAGACCTGCTGTAGGTTAACGAGACAAGGGGGTAACACTCACCCAACTGTGACCACTGTTGCATTCCCCTCTTTGGCAAGGCACCGCAGGAATCTTTCGTAGTTATCTGAAACGAGCATCGATGAGTTACAATGGAGGAGGATTCATTCCTGGAAACCCTTTCCCTGCTTCAAACAAGAGTTGGGGGAAGGAAAGGTTTGCCGGAGACAAGCCATCATACCGAGGAAGGCTGCTGTCTCTGCTCAGCTTTCCTGTTGGCCAGCTCTCTTACTAAAGGCTGTCCTATTTGCTTTTGGGATCATTTTTCAGAGGGCAAGATATCAGAAGATCCCTCTCCGATAATGGGATCATGTCGAAAAGCACTGTGGCAATATTGGGGATTGCTAAAGCTTTGGTTGCAGCTGGGATAAACATAGATATGGGCTTGATTATAGTGTGTAAAGCAAATGGCTGTAGATAGAGATCTGTGTCAAATGCTCAAGTTTCGCAAGATCAATTAAGCATCCCTTGTTAATTGGCATCTGTAGGCACCTAAATAGCTACCTGCTCTCGATTCAGACTCTTGCACATAACTAGTTGGGCTAGAATCACTCGACAGCAGCATTATAAGCACAGTACTCATCAATATCTTCATGAATGCCTTAGATGAAGGACTGGAAGAGGAACACATCAAATCAGCAGGTGACACTAAGCTGGCAGGAGTAACCAACACCCCAGAAGACAAGGTCCGGATGCAACAAGGTCTTAACAGACTCGGAACAATGAGCCCTTATCCAACAAGGTGACATTGAAAGTGGAGAAAAACAAGGTTTGACACCCAGGCAGGAAAAACCAAAGGCACAGGTATACACCAGTCAAAACCTGGCTCAAAACCGGTAATACTGGGAGGGATCTTGGAATGCGAGTGGACGATCGATTAAGCCTGAGTCAGAAGTGTGCGGCGGCAGCCAAAAAAGCCAATATGATCCTTGGTAATATAAAAGAGGCATAGGATCCAAATCACATGAAGCGCTAGTATCGATTGATAAAGCCTTAAGTAAAAATGAAGTTGAGACTTTGGGGGGGAAGTGCAGAGAAGAGCAACTGAGAAGATTAAAAGTCCGGAGGCTAAAACATGAAGAACGGTTGCAGGATTTGGGTTTATCTAGCTTAATGAAGAAGAAGGACGGGGAGGGGGGACGGGGGGGACATGATAGCAGCCTTCCAGTATTTGAGGGGCTGCCCCAAAGAAGAGGGGGGTCAACTTATTCTCCAAAGCCCCCCAAGGCAAGACAAGAAGCAACGGATGGAAACTCATCAAGGAGAGAAGCAACCTGCAACGAGGAGAAACTTCCTGACATGAGGACAATTAACCCAAGGAACTGCTTGCCACCAGAAGTAGTGACTGCTCCATCGCTGGAGGTGTTTAAGAAGAGATTGGGCAGCCACCTGTCTGAAAGGGTACAGCGTTTCCTGCTTGACCAGGGGGTTGGACTAGAAGACCTCCAAGGTCCCTCGCAGCTCCATTCTGATTGATTGAGAGGTGTGTGTATGTGTGTGAGAGAGAGGGAGAGAGACCAAGCCGGGCTGTGACCCTTTGGGGGGGTGGTGGTTTTTATCATGGTTTTATCATGTATTTATGTAATTATATTTCAATGGGGCTTGTTAGTTTAATTCTTTTTTAATTATTTATTGTTCTTGTTGTTTTGAGCCGCCCCGAGTCTTCGGAGATGGGGCGGCATACAAGTCTCATTAAGAAAGAAAGGAAGGAAGGAAGGAAGGAAGGAAGGAAGGAAGGAAGGAAGGAAAGAAAGAAAGAAAGAAAGAAAGAAAGAAAGAAAGAAAGAAAGAAAGAAAGAAAGAAAGAAAGAGAGGGGGAGAGAGAGAGACACTTTGAATGAAGCGGAATGCCACGTGTTACAGGTGTTTTAGGAATGGTTCAGGAATGGTTTGCCATTAACCGGGATGCTTTTCAGCCTATTGCCCTGAGATTCCCCAGCCGTCTCGGTTTAGCGATGGAAGGTTGGCTTGGAAGACATCCCTTACCGTAGCTTCCAATAATGCCAGCTCCGCCATGGAAGTACAGCACGGCTTTCCTTTTTCCAGTCGAGACCGTTTTGGGTGAGTAGATCCTCACTGGCACCCCGTCGAATTTCTGGTTCCGAATGACCAGGGACGGATCTCCCCGCCAGGCAGGGATCCCATTCGTCCACAGCCGCATACTTTCAGGAAGACTCGACAAGCCCAGCTCCTCTAAAACAATTCCCTATTGGCCAAGCGACAAACAACAGGAGAAGTTAATCTGGGGAAGTGGGTCACGACTTCTGAAAGCAAGCTGCCCATCCCAGCCCTCTTGCTAATTTGACAAGCCCTATTCTGACAAGTTGTTATTCTGACATGATAGCAGCCTTCCAGCATTCGGGGGGCTGCCCCAAAGAAGAGGGGGTGGGGCTGTCAGCTCGTTTTCCAAAACCCCAGAAGGCAGGAGAAGAAGAAGCAATGGATGGAAACCAATCGAAGAGAGAAGTACTCTGGAATGACAGGAGAAACTTCCTAGCAGTGAGCATAATTAGCCAGTGGAACTGCTTGCCACCAGAAATTGTGGGTGCTTCATCGCTGGAGGTTTTTAAGAAGAGACCGGACGGCCATTTATCTGCCATGCTATAGAGTCTCCTCCTTGAGCAGGAGGTTGGACTATATGACCTCCAAGGTCCCTTCCAGCTCTATTCTGATTGATTGAAATGTCACCCAGCCCGAGGCCTTCAGGTGGGGGCATTTAACTTCAACCTTAACTTAAATTTTACTTTAATTTAACTTTTACTTAGACGTAGGGAGGCATGATTCTCCCAAGTTAAGGTTTTTTTTTTAAAAGACTTCCATTCCATTTGCCCTCTCTTCTATTTATGAAGAAATTCCTCAGATTTTACTACCTGGTGTAACCCAAACCACCTTCTCAGGCCTCTCCCCTGAACCTATTCCATGTGCCAAGGGGAACGTGGCCCAGTGAGATGAAGGAAAAGAAAATGAAGGGAAGTCCCTCTTTAATTCCAGCTCCCCTTCAGATCTGGATAGGGAGGTGATCCAGTCAGTTTCACTGCTTTTCTTGCTCAAGAAGCCAAGGAAGGCTTCGATGGCGGCACGGATGAATCCGGGCCAATTCTAACCGCGTAAGGAAAGAATAAATCCATTGCAACTCTTCTCCCCCCCAGAGTTCCTGACAAAAGGAACGAAAGAAGGACTTACTAAAAGGATGCCCGAGGTGATCCACGTCTGGCAGAGGCGAAGCTTGAAAGTTTGATCGAGCCCAGGAGGAAACACGATTTGGACATACTGAATGACGACCGAGACCAAGTAGATGGGTGGGAAGATGGCGGCCCCAACCAGAAGGCAGGCCAGGCACTTCAAGAAGGACCTCATTGTGCCTTGTCTGGGGCAGAAGGATGGTACTTCTCCTCCTCCTCCCAACCTGTCCGTAGGGACGGTGAAGAGCCCAGTGGCCGATCCATGGGAAAATGGATGGGTTGGTATTGATGAGGAGAAGGCCGGCCTTCTCCCCACCCATCTTGGAGACACCTACAAAAAGGACCAGCCAGCGAGGAAGATATCCATTGGATCGATTCTTGTCTTCCATAACAGGATTGCTTCCAATTAGGAAATCCATTCGGAAAGAGACCTCTCCGTGCATGGATTTCTCCGTAGGCCTACCTCTTCTCCGTTCTCCTTCCATCAGCTAGAGGCCAGAAGTCCTAACCCAGTTATTATAAGGGTTTAATCCCCAACGTTGTGCAGCATCTGGCTCCCTTCTCATTTCCTGATGTGGCAATGGTGCCAGGTTGGAAAGGAGTCAACGGATTGTGGGTTACGTATAGAGATGTTTTTTGGGGGGGGAGGCAGCCTACCCCAAAAGGGACATGAAGAGCCCCCAGTTCATGGGTAGGTGTGTGGGATCCAGATTGGAACAACAATACCCAATGGGCACAAAAGATAACATTGTGTCATGCCCCTGTCAGAGTCTGAATCCGAGGAGGAAGCTGAACAGCTGACAGGGAGCAGGAATGTGGCTCCATTGGCTGTGGAGGAAACTGGGGAAGGGCAAAGTCCAGCTGGGCAGAGCAGGGTAGAGGGAATTCAGAGGAAGGCCCAGGCCTACCCCCTCTTCATCCTAGGGCACGCAGGAAAGAACGGAGAAGGGAGCAGTGTGGGTTGCGTGGCTTATGGGGGTGGAGAGGGCCCTGATTCCCTTCAATAGCCACAGCTGGGAATGAAAGTTTAAAAGAGATGCAAGCTGAGAGCGGCGTCTGCTGGGAGCAAACGTGACCTTATCCTGTGTTGTCTTTGCTTATCTGTGTTCCTGGCGTCTTCCCAATCATGTGAGTTTTGCCGTGCTTTCAAGTCTGAAATTCTTGTTCCTGCCCTGCCAAACTAATTACTTCAGTTTGGTTTGTTTGGACTTTAAGTTACAGTTTGTGTTTACCCTGTTTTGGACTTAATTTTCTGCAGTCAAAGGCTGTTCCTGGGAGAGTTTTTCTCCAGCCACTGGGGACATTGAGGGCGAAGTTGGAGATAATAAAGGGACTCTTATTGATTATCTGGCTGTGTTGCCTTTGTGCCATGCCCTGGGTCATCACACATTGTGGAGTGGTGTGATGGATGCGTCACAATCAGGAGACTGTGAGTTTGATCCTAGGCAGTCAGATATTTCTCTCTCTCTGGTCACACTGAGAATATATCTGCTGATCAAAACTCATTGGCAACAGGAAGGGCATCCAGCCATTAAAACACTCTGCTAGCTCCATTCAGTTGCCCAGACTCCACCCTACAACAATTATGGGGTTGTTAAATGAGGATGACAAAAGATAGCATTGTCCATTTTCTCATCCCCACCCATTATGGAGACCCCTACAAGAAGGACCAGGCAGCAGGGAAGGTCTGATGGGAGGCACCATTGAATGGATCCTTGGCTTTCTATAATAGGATTATTTCCAATTAAGTTGGAAAGAGAAGGAAGTCTATAGGTAGATTTCTTAGTGTGTGGATTCTACAGACTTTGTCTGTGGGCCAACATCTTCTCAGTTCTCCTTCCATCAGCTGGATGCCAAAAGTCTAACTCGGTTATTATAAGGATTTGATCCCCATTGTTTGGCTCCTTTCTCATTTCCCGAAGTTGCAATGGCCCATGAATTGTGAGTCGTACGTGGAGTTATTTTGGGGGCCCTGAGTCCTGAGCAGCCTACCCCCAAAAGAGATGGGAAGAGCCCTGAGTTCAAGGAGTGGGTGTGGGATCCAGATTGGAACAAAAAAACTTGGCAAGCTTAAGACTTGTGGTCCACAAGTCTTAAACTTGCCAAGTTTGAAGGCCCTTCGTCTAGGGTCTCCTGCTCGAGCGTTTCAATCCATCAGAATAGAGCTGGAAAGGACCTTGCGGGGTCTTCTGGCCCAACCCGCAGCTCAAGGAGAAAACCTTACACCATTTCAGACAAAAGATTGTCCAATTTCTTCTTAAAAACCCCAGCGATGGAGCACTCGCGACTTCCGGAGTTACATTGTTCCGCTGATGAATTGATCTGGGATTGTGCAATAAGAGAAAAACAGAGCTGGATGGGACCCTGGAGGTCTTCTAGTCCAAGCCCCCTAGACGCCGTATCATCCCGGACAAACACCTGTCCAGTCTCTTCTTAAAAGCCTCCAGTGATGGAAGCACCTGCAACTTCTTTTGGCAAACTGTTTCACTGGTTAATTGTTCTCCCTGTCAGGAGATTCCCCCTTCTTTCTACCGTGTTTCCCCGAAAATAAGACACTGTCTTATATTTTTTTTGGCTCCCAAAAACACACTAGGTCTTATTTTCGGGGTAGGTCTTATATATATTTATGGTGCCAAATAGTGGGTGTGAGTGTGTAGGGGGGGGTTCGCAGGTGCACGGTTGCTCCCTGAAAAGTCTTCCTGGAACTGGAGATTTACACTAGGTCTTACTTTCGGGGTAGGTCTTATTTTCGGGGAAACACGGTAAGTTGTTTTTCTTCTTGGTTAGTTTCCATCCTCGGTTTCTTGTCCTGCCTTCAGGGGCTTTGGAAAATAGATTGACTCTCTCTTCTTTGGGGGCAGCCCCTTAGATATTGGGAGCGTGATTAGAAAAAGTAACTCTTTGTCCCGGGACTAATGATATGGTGTGGACCAGAAGGCTTAATCATGGCCATAATCCTGCAATCCTCATTTTGTAGGGAGGGCCGATTGGATCAGAGAATGCAGTACTCTCCAATATCAGCATAAAATCAACAGGTGACTGAGCATTGGTGAGGATTAGGACACCCCCTGCCAGCCAATTCCCACAGGTGGTATTTGGGGGGGGGGTGTTCTCCTACACAGCATAGAAATAATGATCAGCTTTGCAAACCACAGGAACGCACAGTATACGCCTTGTGGTAGCTGCACGTGCCCTGTATGGTAACCCCAGATTGACGTTGTCCCCAAGTGATGTAACCATAAGTAGAAATCGAAATTATAAAGAGAAATGGATCAAGAGCCATGGTGGCACAGTGGTTAAGAGGGCAGGACGGCAGGCTAACTCTGCCCACGGCTAGCAATTTGATCCTGACCAGCTGAAGGTTGACTCAGCTTTCCGTCCTTCCGAGGTCGGTAGAACAAGGACCCAGATGGTTGGGGGGGCAATAGTCTGACTCTGTAAAACGCTTAGCGAGAGCAGTGAAGTACTGTGAAGCGGTAGATAAATCTAAGGGCTATTCTGTTCTGTTCTATTTTATTCTCTATTCTCTATTCTATTCTGCATTTTATAGTCTATTTTATTCTCTATTTTCTGTTCTACTCCTATTCTAATTACCAGCCTGAAGGTATGCAGGAAATTAAAATAAAATAAATAAAACCACATTTATTCTGTCTTTCATCTACCGGGATGCCACAACAGGGTATTGAAACTCAGCCAGGCTTACATTTAACGAGTTGCTGCCAAACTGTTCAAGGAATTTTATTATCACGCTTTTCATCTTCAACACAACGCAATTCCGTGGCGAAAAAGTAAAATTTACACTTCGGCAAGAAATACTACAGGTAGTTTTGGTCACCATGATACCAGAACAGAATTGGAGACCAGAAAGAGAAGACCAATGAAGAGGATTAGAGGACAGGAGTCTCAAACATACGAAGAGCGGTTGCAGGAATTAAGTATGTCTCTTTTAATGAAAAGGAGGACTAGCAGTCATCCAATATTTAAGGGGAAGACTGCTATCATGTCACCTACAACCAAGTAGGAATTTTATGATCATGAGAACAATCCACCCGTACAACAATTTGCCTGGAGCTCCATTCATGAGAGTAGAAGTGGTGGCACACTGCTCACACAAATGAAGTTGTGTGTGGGTGCCTGTCACTCTCTCTTTCTCTGTCTGTCTCTCTCTCACACACACGCACGCACCAGGCAAGGTCACCAAGCTGGAAAGGCAAACCAAGCAAGAGAAGGAGGCGGTTGGGTTTCTAGTACCGTTCGAGGAATTGCATTATGCTTTGGAGACCCCTCCTCGTCCTGGGAAACTCCAGCGGCCCAAATCCTACGAGCGACGAGATCCCGTGGAATCCATCCTCCAGGTGATGCCAGGTGACAGACACGCCGTTGTCTTCCAGCCGTTTCTTGTACAGCAAGCCTTCGTCTCGTAAAATGTCGTACTTGCAAGTTAAAAGGAACTCTGGAAACCGTCGTAGGATGGCGTCCTCCGTCAGGAGTGGCGAAAACGTGGCCTCGAAAATTCTTGTGCATTCTTTGAAAAGAGCCTCTGAAAAGTGACCAGGTACGAATGGCACATAACCTCGGGCTTTAAATTCTTCCGGAATATGTTCGGCGCTGATCCATTTCTGGTACTTGATCCTGAGCTTCTCTGGGACGTGAGCATTGAGCATCACTGCATCCACTCCCGAGCTGTTTCCGGTGAGATAAAACTTGCCAAAATGGATGATCTCTGTCTTCAATAAAAGGGGCACACACCTGTTTTGCTGGTAAGAAGGCAGGTTGAAATCCAGAGCTTGGAGGTATGGGTTGACGAGCACATGGGCCCGGACTTGGGGCAGGTCCTGTCTGAGCACAAGTTGTTGAGAAGCCGCCACCACAAAGGAGCCTCCACTGCTGTCCCCACCCAACACGATCCGCTGAGGGTCCACGCCGAAGTCCCCTGCGTGCTTCAAAAAGTATGATATGGCTGAGTAGCAGCTGTATTGTTGAGCTGGGTAGGGGTGCTCTGGTGCCAAGGGATACCTAAACCAACAGTGAGTGAAAAGGAAATCTTTCAAATGCATTGGCATTCCTAATAGTAGTAGTAGTAGTAGTAGTAGTAGTAGTAGTAGTAGTATCATTTATTCATTAAACATGAAACTCAGTCAACATTTAAAAATGTATCAAAAATATAATTGACTGGCGCAGTTGGTTGATACGGCTTGCTGCCAGAATCCTAGGTATCAACCAAATTATTATTGTTATTGTTGTTGATTTAATCTTTAATTCGATTCACAGTCTGGGACTGGTAAAAACTGAACAATTCAAGCGTCAAGCTCGAAATTGACCTATGCATAGCCATTTTATTTAGCCTTATTATATATTCCTTTTCTTTCTTTCTCTTTGCTGGTTATGGGGGGGAAGGGTTTCGGGCTTGCCACATTCTTAAGGCGGGAGGAGTGGAGATAGAGCGAGTTGTTTAGGCTAGGTGGTTCTCCTTCCCGTGGGAACGAAAGCCGACCCTGCTGAGACCTGGAGGTGGAGATTGAGGACATCAGGCAAATGTTGATTTACTTCTATTGGGGAATGTGACTTTTGGGGGCTGTTTCTAATTTCCAATATTATGTGAGGTAATTCCAGGTTGTGTCAGATCTGTAATTATAACAGACTTTGCCAAGTTGATGCTTTCCTAAATAAAAGAAATTGTTTTGGAAGATGGCACTTTGCTCTTTTCTTTTTAAATGGATTTCATCACTTGGAAACTTGACCAAATATCTAAAAGCTATTAAGGTAATGTCTGGATATATAGACACTTCTGAGTAAGGTAGTGGTTGCTGTTGTTATTATTATTATGAATAGTAGTAGTAGTAGTAGCATTAATAATAATAGAGGATGTAGCAGTTTTATTTTGAATTTCCTGTCACAAATCATTATTATTAGTAGTAGTGGTAGCATTAGTAACAATAATAATAAAGGAGATGGCAGTTTTATTTTGAATTTCCCCTGTCGCCAAATGAACCTGAGCTCTCTTACCCGATAGCTACGACCACAGTGGCACTTTCCTGGGCGAAGAATCGACACAGCCTTTCGTGGCTTTCTGAAATATTAAATATTAAAATATTAAATATTATTTAAAAAATCTGAATATGTCCATTTTTTCCCCATTTCTCCCAAACATTTATCCGGCCCTTTGTCGATCAATCAATTTTTTTTTTTAAAGTTTATTACGAGTCAGAGACTGGGAAAAAATCAAAACACTCGAAGCCGCGACAGTCATCGGTACAAGTCAGGTTTGCATTTTGATCACAGGATCCTGGAAAGAGTCCCAAGTGGGAAGAACGGCCCCTCCTTTTGTGACTTTGAACGGTCCCTAAAGGTGCCGTTGTAAGCCGAGGACCGTCTGTGTTCAGAGAACTTACCGAGCCTCCGAGATGCCCCCTCCTCCGTGAATCCACACAAGTCCCCGCCTCTTCTCAGGACCTGGAGTTTTGGACTGGTAGATCCTCACGGGCACGGTGTCGAAAAGAGTTTCCTTGATGCTCAAGTCACAGGACCTTGGTGGAAATATTCCGTTGACCAGGAACTTCCATACTGCAATTTCACTGCAGATACCCAGTTTTTCCAGGATCACAGCCTGCTCGGTGCAAAAAAAAAAAAAAATTAAGAACGAAACCACATGGAGATTCAGAGAAATGCTAATCAAAAGAGAGTTCAATCGGAACAGAGCTGGAAGGGACCACGGAGGTCATCTAGCCCAACCCCCACTGCTCAAGCAGGAGACCTTATGCTACCCCAGATAAGTGTTAAACTGGACTTGCTGCTTTTTCTTCGAAGGCATTTCGCTTCTGATCCAAGAAGTTCTGAGATTCTTGAAGCAGCTTCTTGGATGAAAAGCGAAATGTCTTCGAAGAAAAACCAAAGTCCAGTTGCCTCTTCAAAAAAGACAAAGTGGATTTTGGTTTCCTCAGGAAATTCTACTAACCAAATTGCTACTCCGGCCAGGAAAAACCACCCGATTGATTTTATTATCTTAATTTATTCCATGATTCTTCTTTTATTAGGTTGGTTGTTTTTATATGAGGTTTTACATTCTGCAAGCCACTCAGAGTCACCCTGTGCGGAAAGGCAGCCATATAAATTCCCTACAGAAAGAAATATTTTTTTATTTGAAGCTAAGAATTCAAGCGCTTACCAGTTTGATAAAAATGCAGATGGACAAATAGATGAGGCGAAGTTTTATTGCCTGGCTGATTCCTGGTGGTGTATGAATCCTGGTAAAATTGAAGTAAAGGATCCACCCAAGAATGAAAAACGAGACCAAAATGCAGAAATAAACTATCAGCATCCACAACTCGTTGCCAAATATCATTTCCATGCTGGAAGAATCCTGAAACTGGATTTTCTAGGAATCTGGTCCAAGGAAATTGCAGCCCCAGTTTAATTTCCTTTATATTTTTTGCAAGGTGTGCGTTGCCACATCGTCCTTTTAGCAATGGAACACGGGTGTGCACTTCGATTCCATTTCTTGCATCCTTTAAATCCTGCAATTAGTGCAATTGATCAACCTGTGTTCTGAACTCAAGAACTGACTGATCTCTTTCCAAACCCTTCCCTGCTTGAAGATTACATCATCTGGCTTCTGTTTTTGTTGAACGTTTTAGATCACCCCGTAGATTAAATGTTATGTTTGTTTATGACCTTCGTTATGGAGGCACGCCGCTTTGCCAGAACAATTTTTCCCCAATGGAGACTTTCCCAGATGGGGAATTTAGCAATGAGACAGGTGAAAATATAATCAAGAGAATAGTAGACTTTAAGGAAACGGATGGGTTTTTTTTTTATTACATTTATATGCCGCCCTTCGCCGAAGAATCAGGGTGGCTTACAATTTTGGGGATACAACCCAATGCGCTCAGCAATAGCCTTCATTCCATTGTATATGCCTGCTTATTACTAAGCGGCATTTTTACAAAGTCAGCTTATTGCCCCCAACAATCTTGGGTCCTCAGTTTACCTACCCCGAGAGGATGGAAGGCTGAGTCAACCTTGAGCCTGGTGGGATTCGAGCCTGCACTAATTGCAGGCAGCTGGAACTAAGTGCTAGGCGTTTAACAGCCTGCACCCACCAAGGCTCTTTATTTATTTTTATTTTTTTTAATTACATTTATATGCCGCCCTTCTCCGAAGACTCAGGGCGGCTTACAATTTTTCTGGAGCACAACCCAATGCGCTCAGCAATAGCCTTCATTCCATTGTATATGCCTGCTTATTACTAAGCGGCATTTTTACAAGGTCAGCTAATTGCCCCCAACAATCTTGGGTCCTCAATTTACCTACCCCGAGAGGATGGAAGGCTGAGTCAACCTTGAGCCTGGTGGGATTCGAGCCTACAATAATTGTAGACAGCTGGATCTTAAGAGCAGGCATTTAACAGCCTGAGCCACCAAAGACTTTAAACGTCAAGGTTAAAGAAGATACAGAATTCTTTTTAACTTGGGATTTGTTTTATCAATGGTTAGATAATAAAGAATTGGAAGAATACTATTGTATATAAGGAAAGAACATTATTGTTACTAGAATTATGTAACAATAATGTTCTTTCCTTATATACAACAGTATTCTTATAAAATAGTATGGATACAATGGAATTCATGTAAAATGACCCAGACAATACATTGTTTTCTAAATAATTAGTAAATACTATAGATGTTGTCCTAAAAGGCAGGAGGGCCCCGAATGCAATTCTATGCTGGGTTTTGTTTTGTTTTTTGATAATGAGACATTTGTAGGATTTTCATAACTTTTGATGAAGAAGATGGGAATAACCATCTAATTGAACAGCACTCCATATGATGACCGCTTGAAGTCACAAGGGCCCTGAAAAATGTGACTTACGACCAGTTTTCACACTTATGACCATTATTTTTGGGAAAGTACAAAACTGCCAGAGGAAATAGCTCATTTAAGCACAGACATAAATAATAACTATAACAGGAACGTAACTAATTCTATATTCTGTTCTATTCTGCATTCTATTCTAAATTTTATTATTCTAGTCTAAATTTTCTTATTCTACTCTATTATGCATTCTATCTGCATTCTATCCCTATTATATTCTGTTCTATATTCTATTTCTATTCTATTCTGCATTCTATTCTATATTCTATTCTAAATTTTATTGTCCTATCCCCATGATGGTGAACCTCTGGCACGCATGCCACAAGTGATACGCAGAGCCATTTGTGCGGGCACGCGAGCCCCAGCCTAACATACCTGCATTGCGCATGTGTGCGCCTCCCAGCTGATTTTTGGACTGTTTGAGACCGTTTGAGGCCTCCCAGCGGCTCAAGGGAAGCCTCTGCAGACTCGGGAAGCCAAAAAACAGGCCTTCCGGAAATACTGGAAGTGCTTAAACGGGCCCATTTTCAGCCTCCAGAGGCTTCCCTCGAGCCTCCAGGAGGCCTCAAACAGGTCAAAAATCAGCTGAGAGGTGCGTGCATGCACCGTGCAGGTAAAAGGGGCGGGGTGTTGCGCGCATGAACAGGGAGGGCAGGGTGCATTGCATTGTAGGTGTTGTCGCATGCACGCATGCTATCACACGTGCGCGCTTGCGGCACAGCACAACATCACTGTCCTATCTTAGCCCAATCCTAGCCTATCCTGCCTCGCTGGCGCAGTAGTTAGAATTAACAATTTAACTATTCGGCAGCGACTCGTTAAACGTAAGCCTGGCTGAGTTTCAATACCCTGTTGTGGCATCCCGGGAGATAAAAGACAAAATGAACACATTCTTTTATTTATTTTATTTTAATTTCCTGCATTCCTTCAGGCTGCTATTGCACCACGTTGTTCGTTTTTTTGTGTTTGTGTTTCTGGATTTCACTCACAACGTGAAGCTGGTATTGCGGTCATAATGGGGAAACCAGACTTGCTGTCTTCTCTTGCAATATCTTTGCTATTCTAATGCCATGCCTCAGGCAGGTTGTAAGATGCGGTATGTAGGGGCCACAAAATTAAAACGAATGTTCTGAACTGGTGCCAAGGTTGGCTCAGCCTTTCGTCCTTCCGAGGTCGGTAAAATGAGGACCCAGATTGTTTGGGGCGGGGGGCAAGAGGCGGAGTCTCCAAGCAGTTTACAAAGTCAGCCTACTGCCCGCCACAATCTGAGGACAGAAAGGTGACCCAATCTTGAGCTGGTCAGGATCGAACTTCTGGCAGTGGGAAGGGTGGGCCTGCAATCCTGCATTTTATTTTTATTTATTTATTTTGTCAAGCATTCATTTGATAATATATATATAAGCATAAACATGATTATGAGTACAATAGGTGAAATAGGAACGAACAAAAGGAAACATTAAGACAGGGACGGCAGGCACATAGGTGCGCTAAAGGGGTTTTATTCGCACGCTTTTCGTCTTCAACACAATGCATTTCTGCAGTGAAAAAAGTAAAATTTACACTTTGGCACGAAATACGACATGCAGCTTTGGTCACCGTGATACCAACAAAATTGGAGACTTTGGCAAGAGTGTAGCGCAGAGCAACAAGGAAGTTTAGGGGACGGGAGGCTCAAACGTGCGAGGAATGGGTGCAAGAATTAAGTATATCTCGTTTAATGAAAAGGAGGACTAGAGGGGACATGATAGCAGTCATCCAATGTGTGAGGGGCTGTCATGGAGAGGAAGGAAGCACCTCAGAACAGGACAAGAAGCCATGGATGGACGAACATAAAAGCGATCCATCACTTCAATCGGAGTAGAGCTGGGAAGGACCCTAGAGGTCTTCTAGTCAACCCTTTGCTCAAGCAGGAAGGGCCTAGTCCATTTCAGACAAGGGACTGTCCACACGCTTCTTAGAAACCTCCAGGAGTGGAGCGCCCACAATTCCTGGTGGCAGGCAGTTCCACTGGTTCATTGCTCTCACTGTTAGGAACTTTCCCCTTAATTCCTGGTTGCTTCTTTCCTTCGTGAGTTTCCATCCATTGATTCTCGTCCTGCCTTCAGGTTCTTTGGACAATCAGTTGAAAAACCCCCCACCCTTGTTTGGGGCAGCCCCTCAAATACTGGAAGACTGCTATCACGTCACCTACAACCAAGTAGGAATTTTATGATCGTGAGAACAATCCACCCATACAACAACTTCCCCGGAGCTCCATTCATGCGAGTGGAAGAGGTGGCACACTGCTCACACAAATGAAGTTGTGTGTGGGTGCCTGTCACTCTCTCTTTCTCTGTCTGTCTCTCTCTCACACACACGCATGCACCAGGCAAGGTCACCAAGCTGGAAAGGCAAACCAAGCAAGAGAAGGAGGCGGTTGGGTTTCTAGTACCGTTCGAGGAATTGGATTATAGTTTTGAGACCCCTCCTTGTCCCGGGAAATTCCAGGGGCCCGAATCCTACGAGTGACAAGATCCCGTGGAATCCATCCTCCAGGTGATGCCAGGTGAAAGACATGCCGTTGTCTCCCAGCCGTTTCTTGTACAGCAAGCCGTCGTCTCGTAAAATGTCGTACTCGCAGGTTAAAAGGAACGTCTCTGGAAACCGTCGTAGGACGGCGTCCTTCATCAGGAGTGGCGAACACCTGGCCTCGAAAGCTGCCGCGTATTCTTTGAAAAGAGCCTCTGAAAAGCGACCGGGTACGAACGGCACGTAACCTCGGCCTTTAAATTCTTCCGGAATATGTTCGGCGCTGATCCATTTCTGGTACTTGATCCTGAGCTTCTCTGGGATGTGAGCGTTCTGCATCAGGGCATCCACCCCTGAGCTGTTTCCGGTGACATAAATCTTGCCAAAATGGCCAACGTCTGTCTTGACTAAAAAGGGCACCCGTTGGTTTTGCTGGTAAGAAGGCAGGTTGAAATCCACAGCTTGGAGGAAAGGATAGACGAGCACGTGGGCCCGGACTTGGGGCAGGTCCTGTCTGAGCACGAGTTGTTGAGAAGCCGCCACCATGAAGGAGCCTCCAATACTGTCCCCACCCAACACGATCCGCTGAGGGTCCACGCCGAAGTCCCCCGCGTGCTTCAAAAAGTATGATATGGCCATGTAGCAGCTGCGCTGTTGCGCTGGGTAGGGGTGCTCTGGTGCCAAGGGATACCTAAACCAACAGTGAGTGAAAAGGAAATCTTTCAAATGCATTGGCACTCCTATTGCTATTATTATTACCGTTTTCCCCCGAAAATAAGACCCTGTCATAGTTTTTTTTTTTTTGCCACCAAAAAGAGGCACCAGGTCTTATTTTCAGAGGAAGTTCATCCACTGACTAACCTCAATTGCGTGTGTCACCCCCGGCCTCCTTTTCACTGTCGGAGGCCTTCAGGAACTTCTTCTGCAGGCCGGCAAGGCTATTCTGAAGGCCTCTGCAGCTGATCATGGAGCTCCGGATCGATCCAGAGCTTTGTTCTCAGCTCCAGAGGCAGAAGAAATGGGCCAGCAAGGCAGGTGTTGGGGTGTGCGAGGCCTGGCTACAACTATCCAAAGGTAAGTAGTAGGGCAGCTCTACCGCACTGCCATCCCCACCTTAGCTTAATTTTTATCCGTGCACTCTGGACTGGGCAGGGTCATAATTAGGGCTGACTTTGGGTGCATGTGTAAAAATCACGCTAGGGCTTACTTTCAGGGTAGGTTGTATTATTATCCTTTTATTCATTAAACATGAAACTCAGTCAACTGAACATTTAAAACTGTATCACAAATATCACTGACTGGCACTGATGGTTGATACAGGTTACTGCCAGAATATTAGTATATTAATAGTAAGAATAGTAACCTTTATTGTCATTGTACATCATGTATACAACAAATTTGGTTTAGCCTCTGTTGGTGCAATCCATAACAAAACTACAAGACAACATGAATAGTGTAGAGTGTTAGGCATGCAGAAATTATCCATGATACCAATCACTCCGAGACATATTCTCTCCAATTGATTTATTAGGAGCAGATCTGGTTCGTCTAAGGCATTTCCCAAAGTGAAAGAATTTTTGTGCGCTACACAGAATCCACCTTTTTCTCCTCCCACTTCTACACTTCATAAATCACGAGAACCAATTAAGTGCAACTGGAATTTCGTAGTAGGTCATACAGAATAACCTTGAACTTGTCAACTGCTCCACCCCCCCCTTCCTATTATGTTGGCAGCTGAATTTCAAAGCTGACATAGAGAATAATCCTTGTACAAGTAATTGGGGGGCAGGGAAGTGTTTTAATTAATCCCTCGGTCTCTTTCTTTAACTTTCCTGCTCTTAGCCATTGCCAGGTCTTGTTATTATCTGTTTTCCCCGCTATTTTTTTTAATGTATTCATGTTTAGTGAATAGAAGTATTATTATTAGTATTGTTATATTATTATTGATGTTACTGTTATTATTGTTTTATTTTTATTATATACATAAAACATGACAGTGTACACAGCAAACGAGATAACCATGGCTGGGTTTCGTATCACAAATCACTAGTCGAACCCTTCCCAAGCGTTTAGGACTGCGTGATGTATCGGTGGATTATGCGAGCAGATCCCAGTAAGGTGGCCTTCTGCAGCTGACCAAGGGTGATCTTGTCCATGCCAATTGTTTTTAAGTGCTTGCCTAGCTCTTTAGGCACAGCACCCAGTGTGCTGAGTAACATTATTATTGTTGTTGTTGTTGATTTGATCTTCAATTCGATTCACAGTCTGGGACTGGTAAAAACTCAACATTTCAAGCCATAATCAACAAGCTAAGAGCTGTCAAAGTGAGATCTGAATATATAGGCATTATATTCTTATTAAAGATTTACTCTTGAGTACAGGATTAGTAAAAACTGAACAATTCAAGTCCTAAGCAAACACCTAAGAGTTGTTAAGGTAACATCTGAGTGTATAGGCACTTCCAAGTAAGGTAATGGTGGTTGTTACTGTTATTGTTGTTGTTGCTGTTGTTATTATTATTAAATCTTTGGTGAGATTCACAGCCTTTGGGGCTGGTTGGTAGCTCAACAGCTCGAGTCCTAACCAAGGACCTAGGAACTGTTCGGGCAGAGTCGGAGGATATAAGCTCTTCCAAGTAGGATGGTTTTTTGTAGAATCAGGGTATTCAAGTCTGATAAATTCAGAATTTCCAAATAGCGAGGCAGCCCTTTAGGTATTGCTCCAAGGGCTCCAATTACAATTGGGATAACACACGATTTCTTTTTCCAAAGTCGCTCAACTTCAATTTGTAAGTCCTGATACTTTGTGATTTTTTTCTTGCTGCATGTCTTCAATTCGTGCACCACCAGGTATTGCAATGTCAATGAATCAAACCTTTTTCTTTTCAACTTTTGTTATGTCAGGTGTGTTGTGGGTCAAGTGCCTGTCCGTCTGAATTCTGAAGTCCCACAAGTTCTTGACTTTTTTTCATTCTCCAGAATCTTCTCAACCTGATGATCCCAGTAGTTGTTACTATACTCAAATCCACTTTTGGCATAGTTTCCAATGAATGATTTTAGCAACT
This sequence comes from Naja naja, assembly GCA_009733165.1. NCBI lineage: Eukaryota > Metazoa > Chordata > Lepidosauria > Squamata > Elapidae > Naja > Naja naja. The sequence continues at coordinate 8,633,556 of CM019158.1, read as the reverse complement.
CATTATTATTATTATTATTAGTAGTAGTAGTATTAGTAGTATTAGCATTAATAATAATAAAAATAGATGATATGGCAGTTTTATTTTGAATTTCCCCTGTTGCAAAATGAATCTGAGCTCTCTTACCCGATAGCTATGACCACAGTGGCACTTTCCTGGGCGAAGAATCGACACAGCCTTTCGTGGCTTTCTGAAATATTAAAAAAATATATATCAAAAATCCGAATACATCAATTTTTTTTCTCATTTAGCCCAAACATTTCTCTGTCCTCTTTGTTGATCAAGCAAATGAATAAAAAAAAAGTTTATTATGAGTCAAAGACCAAAGACCTTAGTAATAAGCAGGCATATACAATGGAATGAAGGCTATTGCTGAGCACATTGGGTTGTGCTCCAAAAATTGTAAGCCGCCCTGAGTCTTCGGAGAAGGGCGGCATATAAATGTAATTAAAAAAAGACTGGGAAAAAACCCAAAACACTCGATTAAACATCCAGTGTAAAATTCTAGAAGTTAAATAATAAATAGCAGATAAAATCAATATTAAAAAATCACAATTTTTCTCTCAGTGTCACATGGCTGAACAAATATACTATCATGTCGATCCTTAAACGCCATTGTCACTATATACTAAAAATGCAAAAGGGTATATCGATTGATGAATTACATGTAATTGAGCCCGAATTCTCTGCGGCTGAAGCGAGACATTGGTTAAATGAGGATTTGCCCTGTTTTAGGATCTTCCTTGTCTTGGTTGTTAAGCGAAACACTTAAGTCACCTGGTTGTTCAGCAAATCCAACCCCCCACACCATTGATTTAGGCTGGTCAGAAGGTCGCAAACGGGTGACACAGGCGTGACACACACACACACACACCGGGATGCCGCGGCCTTCGTAAGTATGAGTCACATTGCCAAGGGTTTGCATTTTGACCCTGGAAAGAGTCGTCAGTGTGAAACACGGTCCCAAGTCCCTGTGAGGACCCAAAGGGGCATGGCACAAGGGCAACACAGTCAGATTATCAATAAGAGTCCCTTTATTAGCTCCAACTTCGCCCCCAACGTCCTGGTTACCTTCTGGGCTGGAGAAAAACTCACAGGAACAGCCTTTGGCTGCAGACAATCAAGTCCAAAACGTGGTCAACATAAACTGTAACTTAAAGTCCAATCAAGGCAAGAGGAGGTCATTAGTTTGGCAGGGCAGGAGCAAGAATTCCAGACGTGAAGGCAGGGCATAACTCAACATGGTTGTGAAGACACCAGAAACATAGATAACAATAGCCAACACAAAATAAACTCATGTTTGCTCCCAGCAGACGCAGCTCTCAGCTTGCATCTCTTTTAAACTCTCTTCCCAGGTGTGGCTAATGAAGGGAATCAGGGCCCTTTCCTTCCCCATAAGCCACGCAACCGAAGTTGCTACCTTCTCCGTTTCTCCCTGCGTGCCCTAGGATGAAGAGAGGGTGGGGCTGGGTCTTCCTCTGAACTCCCTCTCCCTTGTTCTCCCTCTCCCCTGCTCTGCCCAGCCGGACTTTGCCCTTCCCCAGATTCCTCCACACCCAACGGAGCCACGGTCCCACTCCCTGTCAGCCGTTTGGCTTCCTCCTCGGATTCAGACTCCGACAGGGGCATGAAAATCCCCCCCTTTTTTGTGATTCCTGGGGATGTCATAAGTGGGAAGAAGGGCCCCCCTTTTGTGACTTTGAATGATCACTAAATGTGCTGTTGTAAGCCAAGGACCGTCCATGTTTGGAGAACTTACTGAAGCTTCCGAAAATGCCCCCTCCTCCGTGAATCCACACAAGTCCCCGCCTCTTCTCAGGACTTGGAGTTTTGGACTGGTAGATCCTCACGGGCACGGTGTCGAAAAGAGTTTCCTTGATGCTCAAGTCACAGGGCCTCGGTGGAAAGACCCCGTCGATCAGGAACCTCCGTACCGCAAATTCATTGCAGATGCCCAGTATTTCCAGGATCACAGCCTGCTCAGTGCAAAAAATAAAATAAATAAAGAAGAAACCACACGGTAAGAAATGCTAATCAAAAATGAAATGCTATTCAAAAATCGGAACAGAGCTGGAAGGGACCACGGAGGTCATCTAGTCCAACCCCCACTGCTCAAGCAGGAGACCTTATGCTACCCCAGACAAGTATTAAGCTGGACTTGCTGCTGTTTCTTCGAAGGCATTTCACTTCTCATCCAAGAAGCTCTGAGATTCTTGAAGCAGCTTCTTGGATGAAAAGCGAAATGTCTTCAAAGAAAAACCAAAGTCCAGTTGCCTCTTCAAAAAAGACAAAGTGGATTTTGGTTTCCTCAGGAAATTCCACTAACCAAATTGCTATTCCGGCCAGGAAAAACCACCCGATTGATTTTATTATATTAATTTATTCTATGACTCTTCTTTTATTAGATTGGTTGTTTTTATATGAGGTTTTATATTCTGCAAGCTGCTCTGAGTCACCCCGTGCGGAGAGGCGGCCATATAAATTCCCTACAGAAAGAAATATTTATTTATTTGAAGCCAAGAATTCAAGCACTTACCAGTTTTTCCAAAATCCTGAGGAACAGATAGATGAGGCGAAGTTTTATCCCCTGGATGATTCCTGGCGGTGTATGAATCCTGGTAAAATTGAAGTAAAGGATCCATCCGAGAATGAAAAACGAGATCAAAATGCATAAATAAACTATCAGCATCCACAACTCGTTGCCAAATATCATTTCCATGCTGGAAAGAATCTGAAACTGGATTTTCTGGGAATCTGGTCCAAGGAAATTGCAGTCCCAGTTTAATTTCCTTTATATTTTTTGCAAGGTGTGCGTTGCCACGTCGTCCTTTTAGCAATGGAACACAGGAGTGCACTTTGATCCCATTTCTTGCATCCTTTAAATCCTGCAATTGGTGCAATTGCTCAAACCATGTTTTGAACTCAAGAACTGACTGATCTCTTTCCAAACCCTTCCCTGCTTGAAGATTACATCATCTGGCTTCTGTTTTTGTTGAACGTTTTAGATCACCCCGTAGATTAAATGTTATGTTTGTTTATGACCTTCGTTATGGAGGCACACCGCTTTGCCAGAACAATTTTTCCCCAATGGAGACTTTCCTGGACGGGGAATTTAGCAATGAGACAGGTGAAAATATAATCAAGAGAATACTAGACTTTAAGGAAGCGGATGGGTTAACGACAAAAATAAAGGATAAAGAAGATACAGAATTCTTTTTAACTTGGGATTTGTTTTATCGATGCTTAGATATTAAAAGGTAGAAATTAGAAACTGGAAGAATTCTGTTGTATACAAGGAAAGAACATAATTGTTTCTAGTATTTTATTTGTAAAATGACCCAAACAATGCATTGTTTACTAAATACTTACACATGTATAAATATATTTTTAAAAGAGTTCACGCCAAGCCTTTGGATTCCAAATTTGGGGACAGAATCAGATGGGTGTTGTCCTAAAAGGCAGGAGGGCCCGGAATGCAATTTTTGCCTTTTATTTTATGATGTGACATTTATAGGATTTGCATAAGAAGATGGAAATAATATGTATACATGAATAGAAGATCACAAAGGAAAAACTTGACCAAGTCAAGAAAGAAAAGAAAGGAAGTGAGAGGGGGAGTAGAATTTGAGAAGGCTGATGGTGAAATTCTGGGAAGGAGCTGAGCTGTCCCCTAAGGAGGTTCACAGCCTCCTTGGCTCATGCACGGGGGACCTTGGGGGTCATTTAGTCCAACCCCTTGCTCAAGCAGGAGACCCTACCCTAGACCATTCCAGACCAAGGGGTCTCCAATCTCTTCTTAAAAACCTCCCGTGATGGCACAGCCACAACGTAGAACATAGAATAACAAGAGTTGGAAGGGACTTCGGAGGTCTTCTAATTCAACCCCCTTGCTCAGGCAGGACAAACTAGACCCCTAGCCTAGATCATTCCAGACCAACGGTTGTCCAATCTCTTCTTTAAAAATCTCCAGAATTGGAGCACCCACAACTCCTGGAGAAAAGTTGTTCCACAGAATCATTGTTCTAAATGTCAGGAAATTTCTCCTTAGTTCTAGGTTGCTTCTCCCGTTGATTAGTTAGAGCCATTACTCTTCATTCAGCCCTTGTATGTATGTAGGTGTGTGTATCCGAGGTGGTATTCAGCCGGTTCAGACTGGTTCTGTCGTACCGGTTGCAGAAATTTTGAGTAGTTCGGAGAACCAGCAAATACCGCTAAGAGAGTTGCTCTCATAGAACCGGTAGGAAAAACTGTGCAATCCCACCACTAGTATTATTATTATTTATTTAGTATTATTTATCTAGTATTATTATTATTTATTTAGTATGTAGTGTATGCATGCATGCATGCATGCATGCATGTATGTATGTATGTATATTCCTGCTGCTGAGTTGCTTCATTTGAACCATTGTCCAATGTACCCCTTCATCCTGGGAAAATTGATCCCACAAGGAATTAATCTGGCAATTTCCTCTACGGGAAAGTCCTCTGAGGGATTCAGGAAAAATGGCACCCTGCCACAGAAAGCTCAAATCCTGCAACTGTTCTTCGTATGTTTTCATCATCCTAGTTGCGCTTCTCTGCACTTTCCCCCCAAAGTCTCAGCCTCTGTTTTGTAGTATGGGGTGACCAAAACTGCACACAGCATTCCAGGCGTGGCCTTACTAAGGCCTTGCAAAGCAATAGTAACACTTCATGCGATGTCTGTTCTCTTTGTCAGTTAATGCAACCTAGGATTGTATTGGCCTTTTCGGCTGCCGTCACACACGGCTGGCTCTCGTTGAAGGGAGTCAGCTAATACTGTTTCTCCGACAATACGGGCCCCCCAATAGGAAGATCCAGCACTGTTTTATTGGCATGAGTGAAATTAAGCCCTGCCACCAAACTTTGGGCCTATTTAGGGGAAGGGCGGGGGGGCGCAGGGGCAAACTTGCCATTAGGAGTGGCCCGCGGGCAGCTACGCCTTGCCATCAGGCCACTCCTAACAGCTGATCATGGCTACCCCACCAAGCGCCTTTGCCACAGACCCGGGTATGGTGCTGGCTGCAGGTTGGGTCAGTAGGCGGGCGGGCGGCAGCATGGATGGCAGCGGCAGGGGTACTTTGCATCACGGGACCTTTGTCGGCTGTCTCTTCCTCCGCCATCATCGCTTTCCTTCTGCCCTCACCGCAGCTTAGGCGGCGTTGAGAGTGCTGCCAGCAGTGGCTGGACACACCCCGCTGCTGATGAGAGCCGCCTGCCCTTCCGCAGGGGCATCGCTTTGCTTGATGGCGGCTGCGTCGACAACGTCCTGCAAGTCGCTGAGTCATTCGGGCTTCAGTGGATGGAAGTGGCAGTGCCCCGCTTTGCTTCCTGCCCGGAGTTTTGGTTCACGGTTTCGTCGGAGTCTGTCCCTCCCGCCTGCCTTCTTCAAGCAGACTCTCTTGGCTCATTCAGCTGTACGGACGGGTGCTCTCCTCTTGCTCCAGCTGCCCGAACACACACACCCCGTGGACCTTGTTGGTCCAATCTCTTCTTTAAAAACCTCCAGTTATGGGAGCACCCACAACTTCTGGTGGCCAGCTGTTCCACAGGTTATTTGATAGTGTTGTGTGAATGGATACTGGTAACCCAAGTGAACTACCCAGTGTTAATAAATGGCTGTCTGGCAATAACCTGGAGAAGCCTTGGCGCCAGATCAGAACATTTGTTTTAATTTTGTGACACCTACATACCGCATCTTACAACCGGCCTGAGGATGGCATTAGAAAAGCTAAGATATTGCAATTAGGCCTGCAAACAAACAAACAAACAAAACAGCAACCTGGAGTTTCCAGAACAATTTCCAACAGCAGCCTGAAGGGATGCAGGAAATTAAAACAGAATAAATATTTAAATAAATGTTTATTTAGCCTTTGATCTGCCGGGTTGCCACAGAGTATTGAAACTCAGCAAGGTTTACATTTAACGAGTCGCTGCCGAATTGTTAAGTCGTTAATTTTATTGTTGCTGATGTATTTTGTCAAGCATGCAGTTGATAATATATATATAAGCATAAACATGATTATTAATACATGAAATCGGAACGAACAAAAGGAAACATTAAGACAGGGACGGCAGGCACATTGGTGCGCTAAAGGGGTTTTATTCGCACGCTTTTCGTCTTCAACACAATGCATTTCTGCAGTGACAAAAGTAAAATTTACACTTTGGCACGAAATACTACATGCAGCTTTGGTCCCCGTGATACCAACAAAATTGGAGACTTTGGCAAGAGTGTAGCGCAGAGCAACAAGGAAGTTTAGGGGACGGGAGGCTCAAACGTGCGAGGAATGGGTGCAAGAATTAAGTATATCTCGTTTAATGAAAAGGAGGACTAGAGGGGACATGATAGCAGTCATCCAATGTGTGAGGGGCTGTCATGGAGGGGAAGGAAGCACCTCAGAACAGGACAAGAAGCCATGGATGGACGAACATAAAAGCGATCCATCACTTCAATCAGAGTAGAGCTGGGAAGGACCCTAGAGGTCTTCTAGTCAACCCTCTGCTCAAGCAGGAAGGGCCTAGTCCATTTCAGACAAGGGACTGTCCACACGCTTCTTAGAAACCTCCAGGAGTGGAGCGCCCACAATTCCTGGTGGCAGGCAGTTCCACTGGTTCATTGCTCTCACTGTTAGGAACTTTCCCCTTAATTCCTGGTTGCTTCTTTCCTTCGTGAGTTTCCATCCATTGATTCTCGTCCTGCCTTCAGGTTCTTTGGACAATCAGTTGAAAAACCCCCCACCCTTGTTTGGGGCAGCCCCTCAAATACTGGAAGACTGCTATCACGTCACCTACAACCAAGTAGGAATTTTATGATCGTGAGAACAATCCACCCGTAGAACAACTTCCCCGGAGCTCCATTCATGCGAGTGGAAGAGGTGGCACACTGCTCACACAAATGAAGTTGTGTGTGGGTGCCTGTCACTCTCTCTTTCTCTGTCTGTCTCTCTCTCACACGCACGCATGCACCAGGCAAGGTCACCAAGCTGGAAAGGGGAACCAAGCAAGAGAAGGAGGCGGTTGGGTTTCTAGTACCATTCAAGGAATTGGATTATAGTTTTGAGACCCCTCCTTGTCCCGGGAAATTCCAGGGGCCCAAATCCTACGAGCAACGAGATCCCATGGAATCCATCCTCCAGGTGATGCCAGGTGACAGGCACGCCGTTGTCTTCCAGCCGTTTCTTGTACAGCAAGCCTTCGTCTCGTAAAATGTCGTACTCGCAAGTTAAAAGGAACGTCTTTGGAAACTGTCGTAGGATGGCGTCCTCCGTCAGGAGTGGCGAAAACGTGGCCTCGAAAATTTTTGTGCATTCTTTGAAAAGAGCCTCTGAAAAGTGACCAGGTACGAAGGGCACGTAACCTCGGCCTTTAAATTCTTCCGGAATATGTTCGGCGCTGATCCATTTCTGGTACTTGATCCTGAGCTTCTCCGGGACGTGACCGTTGAGCATTGCTGCATCCGCACCTGAGCTGTTTCCAGTGACATAAATGTTGCCAAAACGGATGATCTCCGTCTTGAATAAAAGGGGCACCCATTGGTTTTGCTGGTAAGAAGGAAGGTTGAAATCCAGAGCTTGGAGGTAAGGGTAGATGAGCACGTGGGCCCGGACCTGGGGCAGGTCCTGTCTGAGCACCAGTTGTTGAGAAGCAGCCACCACAAAGGAGCCTCCGCTGCTGTCCCCACCCAACACGATCCGCTGAGGGTCCACGCCGAACTCGGCTGCGTGCTTCAAAAAGTACGATATGGCTGAGTAGCAGCTGCGCTGTTGAGCTGGGTAGGGGTGCTCTGGTGCCAAGGGATACCTAAACCAACAGTGAGTGAAAAGGAAATCTTTCAAATGCATTGGCACTCCTATTAGTAGTAGTAGTAGTAGTAGTAGTAGTAGTAGTGTCATCCTTTTATTCATTAAACATGAAACTCAGTCAACTGAACATTTAAAATTATGTCACAATTGTTATTAACTGGCACTGATGGTTGATATGGGTTGCTGCCAGCATAATAATAATAGTAATAATAGTAACCTTTATTATCATAGTACATCATGTATACAATGAATTTGGTTTAGCCTTTACTGGTGCAATCCACAACAAAAATACAAGACAACATGAATAGTAAAGAGAATAATCCTTGTACAAGTAATTGGGGGCAGGGAAGTGTTTTAATTAATCCCTCGGTCCCTTCCTTTAACTTTCCTGCTCTTAGCCATTGCCAGGTCTTGTTATTATCTGTTTTCCCCGCTATTATTTAATGTATTCTTGTTTAATGAATAGAAGTATTATTATTGTTGTTAATTATTATTGTTGTTTTTGTTATTATTGATTTGATCTTTAATTCAATTCACAGTCTGGGACTGGTAAAAACCCAACAGTTCAAGTCCTAACCAAGGAGCTAAGACTTGTCAAGGTAAGATCTGAATATATAGGCATAATATTCTTATTAAAGATTTACTCTTCAGTTCAGTTCACAGTTCAGGATTAGTAAAAACTGAACAATTCAAGTCCTAACCAAACACCTAAGAGTTGTTAAGGTAACATCTGAGTATATAGGCACTTCCAAGTAAGGTAGTGGTGGTGGTGGTTATTATTATTATTATTATTATTATTATTATTATTATTATTATTGTGGTTAATCTTTGGTGAGATTCACAGCCTTTGGGGCTGGTTGGTAGCTCAACAGCTCGAGTCCTAACCAAGGACCTAGGAACTGTTCAGGCAGAGTCGGAGGATATAAGCTCTTCCAAGTAGGGTGGTTTTTTGTAGAATCAGGGTATTCAAGTCTGATAAATTCAGAATTTCCAAATAGCGAGGCAGCCCTTTAGGTATTGCTCCAAGGGCTCCAATTACAATTGGGATAACACACGATTTCTTTTTCCAAAGTCACTCAACTTCAATTTGTAAGTCCTGATACTTTGTGATTTTTTTCTTGCTGCGTGTCTTCAATTCGTGCATCACCAGGTATTGCAATGTCAGTGAACCAAACCTTTTTCTTTTCAACTATTGTTATGTCAGGTGAGTTGTGGGTCAAGTGCCTGTCCGTCTGAATTCTGAACTCCCACAAGATCTTGACGTTTTCATTCTCCAGAACCTTCTCAACCTGATGGTCCCAGTAGTTGTTCCTATACTCAAATCCACTTTTGGCATAGTTCCCAGTGAATGATTTTAGCAACTCGTTATTAGTAGTAGTAGTAGTAGTATTAGCATTAATAATAATAATTATAATAATAGATGATATGGCAATTTTATTTTGAATTTTCCCTGTCACAAAATGAATCTGAGCTCTCTTACCCGATAGCTACGACCACAGTGGCACTTTCCTGAGCAAAGAATCGACACAGCCTTTCGTGGCTTTCTGAAATATTACAAAAGATAGTTAAAAACTCCGAATACATCCATACATCAAACCGTCCGTGTTTGGAGAACTTACTGAAGCTTCCGAAAATGCCCCCTCCTCCGTGAATCCACACAAGTCCCCGCCTCTTCTCAGGACTTGGAGTTTTGGACTGGTAGATCCTCACGGGCACGGTGTCGAAAAGAGTTTCCTCGATGCTCAAGTCACAGGGCCCCGGTGGAAAGACCCCATCCATCAGAAACCTCCGTACTGCAAGTTTACTGCAGATGCCCAGTTTTTCCAGGATCACACCCTGCTCGGTGCAAAAAAAAAACAAAAAATGAAGGAAGAAACCACATGGAGAGATTCAGAGAAATGCTAATCAAAAGAGAGTTCAATCGGAACAGAGCTGGACGGGACCACAGAGGTCTTCTAGTCCAACCCCCTGCTCAATCAGGGGACAACAGACAGTTTCAATCAATCTATCAGTCAGGAACAGAGCTGGAAGGGACCACGGAGGTCATCTAGTCCAACCCCCACTGTTCAAGCAGGAGACCTTATGCTACCCCAGACAAGTGTTAAACTGGACTTGCTGCTTTTTCTTCGAAGGCATTTCGCTTCTGATCCAAGAAGCTCTGAGATTCTTGAAGCAGCTTCTTGGATGAAAAGCGAAATGTCTTCGAAGAAAAACCAAAGTCCAGTTGCCTCTTCAAAAAAGACAAAGTGGATTTTGGTTTTCCCAGGAAATTCCACTAACCAAATTGCTATTCCGGCCAGGAAAAACCACCCGATTGATTTTATTATATTAATTTATTCTATGACTCTTCTTTTATTAGATTGGTTGTTTTTATATGAGGTTTTATATTCTGCAAGCTGCTCTGAGTCACCCGTGAGAGGCCATATAAATTCCCTACAGAAAGAAATATGTTTTTATTTGAAGCCAAGAATTCAAGCACTTACCAGTTTTTCCAAAATGCAGATGGAGAAATAGATGAGGCGAAGTTTTATTCCCTGGATGATTCCTGGCGGTGTATGAATCCTGGTAAAATTGGAGTAAAGGAACCACCCGAGAATTAAAAACAGGACCGAAATGCAGAAATAAAATATCAGCATCCACAACTCATTGCCAAATATCATTTCCATGCCAGAAAGAATCTGAAACTGGATTTTCTGGGAATCTGGTCCAAGGAAATTGCAGCCCCAGTTTAATTTCCTTTATATTTTTTGCAAGGTGCGCGTTGCCACGTCGTCCTTTTAGCAATGGAAAACAGGTGTGCACTTTGATCTTTTTTCTTCCATCCTTTAAATCCTGCAATTGATACAATGGGACAACCCATGTTCTGAACTCAAGAACACGCTGGTCTCTTTCCAAACCCTTCCCTGCTTGAAGATTACACCATCTGGCTTCGGTTTTTGTTGAACTTTCTAGAACACCCCACAGATTAAATGTTATTTTCGTTTATTGAGGCACACCGCTTTGCCAGAACAATTTTTCCTCAATGGAGACTTTTCCGGACGGGGAATTTAGCGATGAGACAGGTGAAAATATAATCAAGAGAATACTAGACTTTAAGGAAGCGGATGGGTTAACGACAAAAATAAAGGATAAAGAAGATACAGAATTCTTTTTAACTTGGGATTTGTTTTATCGATGCTTAGATATTAAAAGGTAGAAATTAGAAACTGGAAGAATTCTGTTGTATACAAGGAAAGAACATAATTGTTTCTAGTATTCTCTATTTGTAAAATGACCCAAACAATGCATTGTGTACTAAATACTTATACATGTTAAGAAAAATGTATAAATATATTTTTTAAAAGAGTTCACGCCAAGCCTTTGGATTCCAAATTTGGGGACAGAATCAGATGGGTGTTGTCCTAAAAGGCAGGATGGCCCGGAATGCAATTCTTTGCCTTTTATTTTATGATGTGACATTTATAGGATTTGCATAAGAAGATGGGAATAATACGTAAACGCGAATAGAAGATCACAAAGGAAAAACTTGACCAAGACAAGAAAGAAAAGAAAGGAAGTGAGAGGGGAGTAGAATTTGAGAAGGCTGATGGTGAAATTCTGGGAAGGAGCTGAGCTGTGCCCTAAGGAGGTTCACAGCCTCCTTGGCTCATGCACGGGGGACCTTGGGGGTCATTTAGTCCAACCCCTTGCTCAAGCAGGAGACCCTACCCTAGACCATTCCAAACCAAGGGTCTCCAATCTCTTCTTAAAAACCTCCCGTGATGGCACAGCCACAACTTAGAACATAGAATAACAAAACTGTACAAAACTGCCAGAGGAAATAGCTCACTTAACCACAGACTTAAGTAATTAGTATAACAGGAAAGTAACTAACAACTCCAAGTAACCATAGCATAACCCCGCCCAAAGGGGCTTCAAAGCGAGGAGTAGAGATATTTGATCTGCAAAAGAGCTGCCAGAGGAAATCGCTAACTGACCCAAAGAAGGAGGCTTAAAATTGTGGCAAAGACTTCCAGTGATGCGGTTAGGACGAACGGAGGTGCAGAAGCCCATCTGTCATCCTTCTAAATCCTTTTTTGTTGTTTGGCGCGACCCTTTGGAGGTGCACGGTCCCCGTAGAGAACTGTGCTGGTGTTGGGAGACTCAGGCTGCAGTGAGAGGGGAGGGCATCCCCCCACTGCAGCGAAGAGAAACCCTGCAGAGGCTAAGCAGCAGATTGACGGTTTATACTGACGATCCTGCAGTCTGAACGGTCATCCACGAGAGGAAGTGAGGAGGAGGTAGTGAAAGGCTGTATGATTGCACGGGGCTAAAATATTGGGCGTAGCATAAATCTAGCTGATTGGGAGACAGAAACAGAAACCACAAACTAACAAAACCAGTAACATACAGAGAAAATGCATATTAAATGTTTTACAGGTGGCACTTACCCCCTTCGAGATTAGTGAAAATGTTCTAAAATGAGTCCCATTTGTTGGAAGTGCAAAAAAAAAAAGAAGGAACATATTATCACATGTGGTGGTCTTGCCCAGAAGCTTGAAAATATTGGCTCAAAATTCACAATTGGCTTCAGGAAATTACTGATGAACAGTTAGACCTAGAACCAGAATTCTTCCTATTGGGAATTCTTTAAAAAATGTGTAAAAAGCACCTGCCCTTTGGAATCAGCTCCCCGTGGATCTCCATTTGGCCCCTGACCTCCGCTCCTTCTGCCGGGACCTGAAGACTTGGTTGTTTCAACGGGCCGGCCTCGAATGACCCGGGGGGCGGGTGTTGGGTTTTATTTTACTTTATTTGGCTTGTTTAGTTGTTTAATTCTGTTTTATTGTAAATTTTTCTCTGCTTTAATGTTCGCGCCCTGAGTCCTTAGGGAATAGGGCGGCATACAAGTCGAATAAATAAATAAATAAATAAATAAAATATTTACTACTCTGTCACGGCCCCTGACCTCTGGAACCAGCTCCCCTTGGGGCTCTGCCTGGCCCCTGACCTCCGCACCTTCCGCCATGATTTGAAGACCTGGTTGTTTGACCAATCCGGGCTGTGACCTTTTCTTTCCTGGGGGCGGGGTGGTTTTATATTTTTAATGTATTTTAAATTTGTTTGGGCTTGTAACTGGGTTTAATCTCTTTTTAATTATTTATTGCTGTTGTTTCTTAGTTGTGAGCTGCCCCGAGTCTTCGGAGATGGGGCGGCATACAAGTCCCAATATACTAACTAACTAACTAACTAACTAACTAACTAACTAAATAAATAAATAAATAAATAATACATATATTAACTGCTGCCAGGATTGCTTTTGCCCAATGCTGGAAACAGCCACACATAGCTGTAGCTGGTCATACAAAAAATTATGAACTGTGCCAAAATGGACAAACTATCGTTGAGTTTAAAAGACAAAGAAGACTTGATATTTTACAAAGTATAATTTATTCGACTTGTATGCCGCCCTTCTCCCTAAGGACTCAGGGCGGCTAACAATAAAACAGGACCAAATTTACATAAAACAAGCATTAAATATAACAAGTATGGGAACAATGGTATAGTTGGATAGATCGGAGACAGGGTAAAGATAGGTAATTATTAAATATAGAATATAGATAGAATAAAAATATATTTATGCACAAGCTAATATGTTATTGCACATATGATTGCTATATAATTATCACAAGTAGTTGTCCTTTGAGTGATATGCTTTTAATGTTTTTTCAATGTTTTTATGTCTGTTTTTTTGTTTGTTTGTTTTTTTGTTATTATGTTTTATGTTTTTAATGTAATAAAATTTAATAAAGTTTATTAAAAAATTGTGGTGAACACAAAACATTCACAGTTGGTTCATCTAAGATGTAGATCACCGTAGCAAGCAAAGTATATGCTTATAATGCTGACACGCCTTGTGTATATAATTTGCTAATCATAATGCATATATGTGATGGGGTAGGTTTAGGGAAAATCTTGGGAAACACGTAGGAGGTGGTCAGAAGAGCGTGTAACCTCATAGTACCTCAGCTAATGGGGAACGAGGCAGGATGTGGTAGCCGGGGTAGGGAATATTGATTGGAGATGATTGGAGAGAACCAATCCTAATTCTAACCAAGCTATGACAGCTTCTTCCCGCTTGTTGCAACAGAACTTTGAATAACTTTTATTGTCACATCGAATGTTCATTAATCAGCCTTACATTAAAATGAGATTTTAAGGTCTTCCCTCTAGAAAGAGTGCAGAGAAGAGCAACCAGGATGATGAGGGGACTGGAGGCTAAAACATATGAAGAATGGTTGCAGGAACTGCGCCTGGCTAGTCTAGGGAAGAGAAGGACCAGGGGAGACAGGAGAGCAAGTCTTCCAATATTTGAGGGGCTGCCCCAGAGAGGAGGAAGGGGGTCAAGCTATTTTCCAAAGCACCTGAAGGCCAGACAAGGAATAATGGATGGAAACAGAACAAGGAGAGATTCAACCTGGAAATAAGGAGAAACTTTCTGATAGTGAGAACAATCAACCCATGGAACAGAAGTTGTCTTCGGAAGTTGTGGGAGCTTCATCCCTGGAAGCTTTCAAGAAGAGACTGGACTGCCAGCTGTCAGGAATGGTGCAGGGTCTGCTTGGGCTGGGGGTTGGACTAGATGACCTCCAAGTAAAAAAAATTGCACATTCACAAGGGGGGAGGGGGGGCCACATTTTGGATCTGGTTCATATTTACAACGGTGGCAACGTCCCCCCGGGGGGTTTCCACGGGATTCCCTTTCGCCACCCATGCCAAGTCCACGGGGAAAGGCCACTTCACTTAACCACCGCATGCGACTCACTGAAAAAACTGCCATGGTTCACTTTTAACAGTCTGGTTAAAAAAACGGTGGGTGTGCGCGTGGGGGGCTCAGTTTTGCCCCCTAAGTGAAGGGTCTACCTTCCTCTTACCTCTCCTTCCTCTCCATATTAAGGGGACCTTCCCTTATGTTTTTGCAAATGGCCGTTCTTGGTATTTAACAGGTTAACGGAGTTGGAAGGGACCTTGGGAGGTCATCTAGTCCAACCCCCCCACCCAAGCAGGAGGCCCTACATCTACTTCTACCTGCCTTTTGCAATTGGTTCGTTAAGTTGGTCCACCTTTTAGTGACATTGAAATTAGAGACCCGAAACTTTTTGCTTTCAGGATTTCCTTATTTGTTTATTTATTCATTCATTTATTCATTTACTTATTTAGTCAAGCAATTATAAGACAACAGGTGTAAGTATAAACATAGTTATGAATGCATGAAATGGATACATGTAAGAAAAATAAAAAGAAACAATAGGACAGAAACAGTTGGTAATATTCTCTGGTAATATCGCACTACTAACTAGAGCATACAAAACATTTGCTAGACCAATACTTGAATACAGCTCATCAGTCTGGAACCCACATCACGTATCTGATATTAACACAGTTGAGAAAGTCCAGAAATACTTCGCAAGAGTTCTCCACTCCTCCACTCGTTGCAGAATACCTTATGCCACCAGACTTGAAATTCTAGATCTAGAAAATCTAGAACTACGCCGCCGTCAGTCCGATCTAAGTATAGTACATAAAATCATACATTGCAATGTCCTACCTGTCAATAAATACTTCAGCTTCAACCACAACCGTACAACAGCACACAATAGATACAAACTCATGGTTAACCGCACCAATCTTGATTGCAGGAAATACGACTTGAGCAACAGAGTGGTGAATGTCTGGAATACTCTACCTGACTCTGTGGTTTCTTTCCCAAACCCCAAAAACTTTAACCTTAGACTGCTACTATTGACCTCACCCCTTTCCTAAGAGGTCTGTAGGGGGCGTGCATAAGCGCACCAATGTGGCTACCGTCCCTGTCCTATTGTTTCTTTTATTTCTCTTATATGTATCCATGTATTCATAACTATGTTTATACTTATACCTGTTATCTTGTAAGCAATTGACAAATCAAATCAAATAAAAATAAATAACACTGGTGCGCTTATGCACGCCCCCTACAGACCTCTTAGGAAAGGGGTGAGGTCAATAGTAGACAGCCTAAGGTTAAAGTTTTTGGGGTTTGGGGACTCCTTTGCAGAGGGATTCCCCGCGCGCGCACACAACCACACACGTACACACACGCGCGCGCACGCACTTATTCCCCCGCCTCCCCCCCCCGCCTGCAAAATCTGACCCAACCCGCCCCACGGGGAGGGGTTTTGCACGGCACCGCCCCGGGCGCACCCCGCAAAAAATCCCCGAAGCTCTGACTTTTTCCTCCACCTCCGCCTCCGCCTGCTTGTGCTTCAAAGCCACCTCCTCCGCCGTCATGTGAGTTTCCCCTGGGGTCTTTGAGGGGGGGGGCTGCTTTCGGAAGGCGGGGGCATCCTGCCGGCTTTTAAAATATATATATTTATTTTGCAAGCCCCCAGCGGTGGGGAAAAGTTCGGGCTCCGCTTTTGCAAACTCTCATTTGCAACTGGGCGCCCGCGTGTCTCCTTTCCTTCCACTCCGCCCCCCAAAAGCCCTTGTGGGGGGGTCTCCGGGGAAGCGTGGGGGGGAGAGAGAAGGGAAGCCGAGTTAGGAGGGACTCCGGGAAGGGGGAAGAAGGCTAGGCAGGGCCGTGGCCGGAGGAGAAGGCCGAGACTTGCAGGCCGGGCCTGGGTGGGACGGGACGGGAGCCGAGACTTTTTGGGAGTCGCCTTTTCTCGGCTCGCCTTGAATTCGGAGCCAAGATTTGCTACCCAAGTCGGTCTGACTCTGGATCTGTTGCAACTACGTTGTTCTTTGTTTTGTTTGTTTGTTTGTTTCCCCCCGAAAGGGTTTGGTTGCAACTAGTTGCAAAGAAAAGGGAAAGCGAAAAGAAAAAAGAAAAAAACCCAGCCCGGGGCGATGCCCATTTCCGGGACAGGCGGAGTTCCGACCGACTCTGGCATATGAACCCCGCCTGTTTCGGGAGTGGGAAAAGAACGGAGAGCCCTGAGCCGCTTCGGCGATGGGTGGGTGGGTGGGTTTTGGGGGGGCTCTGGGGGTCTGCTGGGCAAACCCCCGGGGTGGTTTTATCCCGGTGGGTGGCTCTGCTAGGAGGATTCAACTCTACCTGACAAACCAGGATTGTCTGCAGGCTGGAATTGGACTTCAGTCAGAATAGGGACCTTGGAGGTCTTCTAGTCCACCCCTTGCTCAAGCAGGAGATCCTATAGCATCTGACAAATGTTTGTCCAATCTCTTTTTAAAAACCTCCAGTGATGGAGCACCCACAACTTCTGGTGGCCAGCTGTTCCACAGGTTATTTGATAGTGGTGTGTGAATGGATACTGGTAACCCAGGTGAACTACCCAGTGTTAATAAATGCCTGTCTGGCAATAACTTGGCTTGTCATTTTTTATGTGCAGGTCTGGGGATCCTGTATCCGGCTCTGCCTCCAGCAGTAACCGACGTCTTCAGCAGACTCAGAACCAAGTTGATGAGGTAGGTATGGCCAGGTCCTTCAGAACCAGGATGGTGGGTGAAGCTGCAGCACCTTAGGATGGTAACCAGCTGATGACCTTCCTGAAGGGTCCATCAGTTGAAAGGCCCAACCAGTTGAGGGCTTCTTGAAGGACCCAACCAGGTGAATACTTCCTGAAGGGCCCATCATTGGAAGGACCCAACCAGTTGAGGACTTCTTGAAGGGTCCATCATTGGAAGGACCCAACCAGTTGAGGGCTTCTTGAAGGGTCCATCATTGGAAGGACCCAACCAGTTGAGGACTTCCTGAAGGGTCCATCATTGGAAGGACCCAACCAGTTGAGGACTTCCTGAAGGGTCCATCATTGGAAGGACCCAACCAGTTGAGGACTTCTTGAAGGGTCCATCATTGGAAGGATTCAACTAGTTGAGGACTTCCTGAAGGGCCCATCATTCGAAGGATCCAACCAGTTGAGGGCTTCTTGAAGGGTCCATCATTGGAAGGACCCAACCAGTTGAGGGCTTCTTGAAGGGTCCATCATTGGAAGGACCCAGCCAGTTGAGGGCTTCTTGAAGGGTCCATCATTGGAAGGACCCAACCAGTTGAGGGCTTCTTAAAGGGTCCATCATTGGAAGGACCCAGCCAGTTGAGGGCTTCTTGAAGGGTCCATCATTGGAAGGACCCAGCCAGTTGAGGGCTTCTTGAAGGGTCCATCATTCGAAGGATCCAACCAGTTGAGGGCTTCTTGAAGGGTCCATCATTGGAAAGACCCAACCAGTTGAGTACTTCCTGAAGGGCCGATCATTGGAAGGACCCAAGCAGTTGAGGGCTTCTTGAAGGGCCCATCAGTTGAGGGCTTCCTGAAGGGTCCATCATTGGAAGGACCCAACCAGAAGGGTCCATCAGTTGAAGGGCCCAACCAGTTGAGTTCTAGTCCAACCCCCTACTCAAGCAGGAGACCCTAGACCATTTCAACCAACCAACCAATCAGGATAGAGCTGGAAGAGACCTTGGAGGTCTTCTAGTCCAACCCCGTACTCCAGCAGGAAGACCCTAGACCATTTCAATCCATCCATCAAAAAGCCTTGGGGCGAAGTATAGCTGATAAAGGGGAAAAAGCCAATGCCATCTCCTGCTTGAACAGTGGGTTGGTCTGGAGGACCTCTGTGGTCCCTTCCAGCCTTTAACGGCCCCGTGTTCTGAACCTTTTCTTCTAGGTGGTGGATATCATGAGGGTGAATGTCGACAAGGTTTTGGAGAGGGATCAGAAGCTGTCTGAGCTGGACGATCGCGCCGACGCCTTGCAAGCCGGAGCTGCTCAGTTTGAGACGAACGCGGCCAAGCTGAAGAGGAAATTCTGGTGGAAGAACTGCAAGGCAGGGGCCTCTGGGCTGGAGGGGGTCAGAGTTGGGTCTTGCAGGACCACCTTTCCTTCCTCCTCCTAAGACGGTCCATTCTGTGGATTCAGGCTCTTTCCTTCAAGAGGGGGGTACTAGGACTCAGCTGTTTAGAGATGAAGAAAAGGGGGCTGGACTAGAAGACCTTCAAAGGCCCCTTCCAATACACTCTAGTCTAGTCTGTTCTACTCTATTCTGTGTTTGTTCAGTTCTGCATTCTATTCTAGCCTATTTCTACTCTATTCTTTCTGCATTCTGTTCTGCATTTTTCTGCATTCTGTTCTATTCTTCATTCCTCTGTTATTCTATTGTGTTCCTATTCTTTTTCTATTCTATTCTGCATTCTACTCTTATTGTATTTCTACTCTATTTTAATCTGCATTCTACTCTTATTGTATTTCTACTCTTATTTTAATCTATTCTATTTTGCATTTTTCTGCATCCTGTTCTATTCTTCATTCCTGTTATTCTATTCTGTTCCTATTCTGTTTCTATTCTGTTCTGCATTCTATTCTATTCTTCTATTCATTCTATTATTCTTTTTTCTTCCTTTGCAGATGTGGGCCATCCTGATTACAGTGGTGGTAGTCCTTCTCATCATTATCATTGGTACGTCTTTTATTTATTTATTTATTTATTTATTTATTTATTCTTATATGCTCCCTCCCAAGACTCTGCTTACAATTAAAATACAACAGTGAATAAATTAAATTAATTAAAAGATATTAAACATTTAAGCCGAATTAACGTTTAAAACCCCAATTAGATAACCCCAACCCAGGAGAGTCAGCACAACCAGATTGTAGGAAGAGCCAAGTTTTCAAATCATGGCGGAAGGAGCGAAGATCGGGAGCCAAACGGAGCTCAAGCGGAAGAAGATTCCACAACTGTCACGAGAAGATTTTTAAACTGTCACGAAGCCCCCTGGCCAGAAGTACAGGCGGTCCTCATTTAACAACTGCCCCGTTTAGCAACGATTCACACTGGTTACAATAGTGATGAGAAATGGACCTTGGTGAACCAATAGTCACATTTATGACCTTCGCAGTTCTGGCTAGCAAAGGATAGATAGCTGTGGTAAGATTGTAAACCGCCTCATTTAATGACCCGAGTTGCTCATCCCAATTTGATCACTAAACGAGCACTGCCTGTATTTCTTGGACCAGGGACCGCATTTCCCTCGGGTACTGTTCAGTCACTAAAAACAATTCGCAGCTGTCTTGTGTATTATTGTTTATTTTGAATGCAATTCTTACACTGAGTGAAGATTGGGGTTTGGCACTTTCTTTTTCCTGCTGTGGGTTTTATACCTTTGTGTATGTGTACATTGTGAGCTGCTCAGAGTCACAAACGTGTTGTGAACCTCAGCATCTTCTAAGACATGTCAATCTCCCAGAATCCCCCAGCCTGCAATGTTGAAGTCCACCTGTCTTGAAGGAACCCCCCCCAAATATAGAAATGGCTGTAGTTTATACTCTTATTTAAAAGTTAAAAACTTGAGGTTTGATAATGTTCCTTTATTTTCCTGCCCCAACAGGAGTCAGTGCCTTTTCTTTCTGCTCCCTCCTTTTTGTCCACATTTTCCCCTTCCCTATTTTTTCCTGTTATTTTATTGTCGTATTTTTATATTATAAACCAATCTATTCTATTTTGCATTTTTCTGCATTCTTTCTATTCCTCATTCCTAGTTAATGAGGCTAGTTGTACGTATATGTATATTAAATTTAATTTTAAAAATCATTTTTAAAAGCAGTCGTAGGCTATTGTTTTTGCTAACCTTTCTGTCTTCTTTGCAGTTTGGAGTGTGTACGGGTGACCGGCAGAAGATTAAAATCCTTGTTCCACCTCCAAAATTCTTCCATTTGACCTGCTCTGTTGCCAAGCTTTTTGTGAAGGATGCACAAATCATTTTATTCGGGACTGCTGTGTTTGATAACTCTTTGTAGTTTGAGTGACGGACAGCTCAGAAGTATGCAAGCTGCAGGAGAAAAACTTCACGCTTCCATCTCGATCATGTGCTAAAATTGTCACTTCTCAGACACATTCATATTATTCCTGTCCCGCTTAGACTGTTAGGAGATGAGAATCAGTTCGTACTTCTGCTTTCCTTAAATTAATCGAGTAAAAAAAAAAAAACAAACCCACAATTGTGACATAAAAGAGCCACAAGGCCTTCATTAAATCATCACAATTTATTTATGTGCAAACACTACTATTTTCTTTTAAGCCGCATTGATTTTTATAAGCCTCGTGCAGAGATTTGCACAACGGGGGCACTTAAAATAACCACCGAAAACCTGGACATATTTTGGGTGCAAATCTTAAGTTGGGTGTCTTGTTATTATTACAACGGAGTGCCTTGTTTGAACCCGAGTCAAACCGCTTATTGCACAGGTATAGTGGTTGTGATTTTTTTTCCCCCAGCACCGTTGCAGGCCAAAATAAATAAATAAATCACAATGGTTTTTTGGAGGGATTGGGATATTTTTTTTCGTAACCGTTGTTGTGCATTGCCAATTTAGGCATTCTGTTCCAATGAGGCTTATTTTTTTATAGGTTCAAATCTCTTTGTGGCACGCTGACTTTTTCATTTTTGTATTATTGACAATTTAGCACCCCTGTTCCCCAAAGGCAGCAACAGATGATCCCCATAAATTATTCGAGCTATCTCGTCGGATTATTTTTCTACTTGCCTAAGAAAACCTAGTTATATTTCTGATTCCCACCCCCCCCACCAATACTTTTGTATAGCTTGAAAATGCCACGGTTTGGAAACGCTGGAAATAGGCATTTCCTGCCCGGGAAACGTAGTCATTATTGTCATGTTCCCTACCCAGTCCTTAAGCAAACTTGAAAGGCTGTGTTTTTCTACTACTAACAAGCAATCTTGGTTCTTATCAGCCAGGCAGAAGAGTTTTCAACAGCCCGGTGAGTCAAGAAGCTGAACTTTTTATCGTAGCTATTTAATAAAGAGCGATTGTCAATCCGGTTTGGCGTTTTGCAATTCTTGGGGTTCGGTTGTCCTTGCAGGAATCATCAATAGAAAAATAGTAGTAGTAGTAGAAAACATTGCACAAACTAGCAAGGGCTGGCAGGGAGGAAAAAGACCGTTTGGAGTCCTAATCTTCAATCAACCAGAAGGGACCTTGGAGGTCTTCCAGTCCAGCCCGCTGCTCAAGCAGAAGACCTGAGACCATTTCAAAGGATCAGAATAAAGCTGCAAGAGAGTTTGGAGGTCTTTTAAGAGGTGACCGGACAACCTTTTGTCTGAAATGGTTTGAGGGTCTCCAGCTCTTCTGTGGGGGATGAACCCAATGAAGAGGGCGAACGGATGCAGGGTGCTCTCCAATGTGGAGCCCCCTCCCTCAAATCAAGGAGTAGGGTGACATCCTTCTACCTTCCAAGCCGACCATCCTACCAGCGCCCTTACATACCACACGCGACACCCTCCAAGGGTCATTGTTGACCTGTTGCACAAGGACCCCTTTACTCAGCGCTCTTGAGATACGTGTCGTGGGTGGCTTGTTTACAAAAACAGCCGCAATCAGGGCAGCCTGATGAAATTAGCCCAAGCCATTAGAGCATGACTCACTCGCTCGATCTGATGGCGGAGGCAGCATCGCTGTGTAAGATGACAAATCGGCTGCTTTGCTGGCTGCCAGGAAGGTCCTTGAATTGTGCAGGAGCCCTCAAGGTGGGATGGAGAGGGAGTCTCTGTATGGGATGCCCAGAAGGGATATATGACCAACCCTTAGCAAAGGGGGTGTGGGTGTCAGCTGGTATCAGCAGACTTTCTGGGTGTCGCTGTTGCTCAAGAAAGAAAGTTTGGTCTAGTAGCTAAAGCAACAGATTAGAAACCAGGTGAGTTCTAGCCCCACCTTAGGCGTGAAAGCCGGCTGGGAGACTTTGGGCCAATTGCCAGGAGACAGGGAGTTCTAGTCCAGATTTAGACATGAAAGCCAATTGGGTGCTTTTGGGCCAATCGCCAAGAGACAGGGAGTTCTAGTCCCACCTTAGGCATGATAGCTGGCTGGGTGACTTTAGGGCAGTCACTCTCAATCCAATCCCCCACCTCACAGGGTTGTTTTTGTGAGAAAATAGGAGGAAGGAATACAGCTAGTCCCCTAATTCTGAAAAGCATTTCCTTTAGCAGTTCCTTTTGGGGCTGAATACAAATTCAAAATTTACATCGTATTTTTTAAGTCTTTGTCAGCCACCCAGAATCATGTCTGAGAGATGGGCAGCCACATAAATTGATTTAAATAATACATTTGCGATGTGTGCCTTTCTTGTTCCCTAAATCTGAACTGGAACCACGGGGGGAAGGGGAAAGGAAGGAAAATAATTCTCTGCTTCCAATAATATGAGAGGAGATCTAGAGAACATTTTGTTGGACTACAACATTCATGTATTTTGTACACCTGCAGCAGTATTCAGTAGAGATACATATTTTTCAACCAGTAGGTGGCAGTGTTTTGCTGCTTCCTTTGCGGCAGTTAAGCAGGAAAGCACATGTTGACTGTGCATGGTCTGTTTGGTAGGGCTACATACAGAATTTCTAACAGACTTATTAAATCCCATACAAGCAACATAGGAGTTTTTGCCATCTTCAGTATGGCTTTATTTTCATCACGTGTGCGTTTCCAGAAATGATATGCAGGGATCTAGTCTATTGCTTGATCACATCATAAATTATAGGGCAAGGAACTGGAAGCGAGTGGGTTCCCAGCCAGTCAGACGCAGTATTTCCAGAAGCATTGGGAGTAATTCTTACGTTTTGTGTACTGCTTTCTGGCTGATTCCCATAAACGTCTTAACAGCATGTTCTGGAAGAAGCTTTCAATCGGTGCCTGAAACCGGGAGGAAAAAAAATACAGGTATATTCGACTTACGACTACAATGGAGCCCAAAATTTATGTCGCTAAGTGAGACATTTGTCAAGTGAAGTTTGGCCCCATTTTGTGACTTTTCTTGCCACGTTTGTAAAGGGAATCCCTGCAGTCGTTAACCAAGTAACCCCATTGTTAAGTGAATCGGGCTTCCCTATTTGAAGGGCGCAAAAGGGGGATTGCGTGACCCCAGGCACACTGCAACCGTCATAAACATGAGTCAGTTTGCCAAGTGCCCCAATTTTGATCCTGTGACCACGGGGATGTTGCAATGGTTGTTAAGTGTGAAAAATGGCCACAAGTCACTTTTTTTTCAGTACGGTTGTAACTTCAGTCACTAAGTGAAATTGTTGTAAGTCGAGGACGTTCACTAAGTGACCTGTCAAGGATTACCTGTACAAATGGCTTGTGGGAGTTCCAAGCGATTGAAATGATAATTTTACATAGTTAAAGTCTTTCCCCCATAATAGAAGGATTTATTTTCTTGATAGCAGGAAAGAAATTCTATTTGGCCTTTTTTTTTTTACCTCTCTCCATAGGAGAAGAGCAATTTACCCAAGAAAATAAGCAGGGGTTGGAAAGCTCAGGAGCATTCTCCCCCATTTCCAATTATCTTCATTTTTTTTTTTTTTCTTTTAATTCTTTTCCCCCCACCCCCACATTTTACAAATCTTAATCTTAATATTAACGGTGCGGAAACATCATTATAACAGCTATCAATCTCACATTTCTATATACATTTATATACATTCATATACATTTATTTATAATTTTCTAATCTCCATTATCCTTATTTCAGTTATTCAACCATTTGTACCAACTACCCCAAACTTCATAATACTCGGAAGTCTTCTTTATCCTTTAATTTTAACGTACGTTTATCCATTTCAGCACAATCTAGATTTTTGGGGGGATTACTAGTTCCTCTGATAATGTGTTGTTTTGCTTCCAACACTGTGCATCTATTATCCTCGTTGCAGTCAGAATATGTAGGAAAAGATAGTTAATCTTTTCCCTATGTTTCCTTTTAATTATTCCCAACAAGAACAGTCCCGGTTTAAATTCTATCTGATCATCCACTATTTCTTGTATCCAACTCACTTTTCTTGAATTAGTCTTTTTTCCAAAAACAAAAAAAAAAAATAGTTAGTAGGACCTGACACTCAGAACTGGAAATCTTCAGAGGCAGACAAGGACAAATATACCATGTCAGATCTAATTTCTCTCCGTTCACCCACGCACCCCTTCTTACCTCTTCAGAATGGCCCTTGGCATTGAAGCTGGAGGGAGGAGCAGCACCTGCAACGAGAAGGAAACTTAATAGAATATTTGGGGTCCTACTGGATAAATATGAGCTGGCCGTGTGCAGCAGCAGCCAAAAAAAAATATAAATCAATACGATCCTTGGTTGGATAAACATGGGCATAGTATCAAAATCATGTGAAGTATTAGTACCGCTTTGTAAACCCTCAGTAAGGCCATGCCTGGAATATTGCTGCCTCCAGTTACAAAATAAAATAAAATAAAATAAAATAAAAGGTTGGGACTTTGGAAAAAGTGCAGAGAAGAGTAATTAAGATTATTAAATGGCCTGGAGGAAGAACGGTTGCAGGGTTTGGGTTTGGCCAGTCTAGTGAAGAGAAGGACTAGGAGGCACATAACAGCAATATTCCAGTATTTGAAGGGCTGCTACAAAGAGCAGCGGGGGGGTCAACATATTTTCCAAAGGACCTGAAGAGGACAAGAAGCGAAGGATGGAATTTTAGCAAGGAGAGAATCAACCTAGAATTAGGAGGAATTTCCTAACGGGGGGGGGGGGACAATTAACCAGTGGAACTGCCTGCCACCAGAAGTTGTGGCTGCTCCATCACTGGAGGTGATTGATTTCTGTTGGAAATACAGAACCTGTTTGGTTAATTGTTCTCACTGCTGGGAAGTTTCTCTTTCATTCCATGAAACAATCCTCCAGAAAAGACAACAGGGCTTTAAGCTTTTTAGACGTGGAGAAAAGACAGGGTTTGTTGGGGTGAGATGGCACGGTTATCCAAGAAAAAAAATATATATATGCAGTTTTATTTCCCTGTCTTACCTGCGTCACTGGGATAATCCTCCGTCTGTTCTCCTAGTCTCCCGGTTAAGGTTTGCTGGAAGGATCTGCTAGTCAAAGGCTCCAAATTTAACGCGGCATCTTCATCATTGACTATAAATGGAGGATAAGATCAAGAAGAAACAAGTCGATATTTAAAGACGGGCCTTCCCTTCCCCCTCTGAAGTCCTTGGAAATGAGGAATAGATTTATCATTGTTGCTCGGCAGGTACTTCTGGTTGCAGCCCCGTTCTCGCCAAGCTGAAGAGACACGCTCTCTCTAACCACTGGACCCGGACCAGAAGGAATAGGTGGGGGGAGAGAGAGATCCAACCTTAAATGAAGGAGAGATTTCCCGAACAATGGATGGCTTGCCTCCAGAAGCTGCGGATGCTTCATCACTGGAGGGTTTTAAGAAGAAGATTGGACGTGCGCAGAAATGGACAAATTGACAAAGGAATTAAAAAATAAGGATGAATCGGACTATTATAAAATATGGGGTAAGTTTTATGGCTGGTTAGACAAGAGGAAAGATCAAGATAATAAGAAACGATTTAATGTGTGTGTGTGTATACACACACACACACACACACACAGAGACATGTATATATAACAGAAAACGGCTGCTAAGCCTGAGACACAAGATTAATAAAGAGCCCAATACACAAGCCTGAAGATGGCAGATGAGATTTTAAAAGTTTTTAAAAGCACAACTATTAAGACGTGGGAAAATACCCGAAGAAACCTAAATACCATACATATAAATACCCGCAAAAACATAAGAAAAGATAGATAGATAGAGAGAAAGAGAGAGATATAGATAGATACAATTTACATTTACATTTTGCATTATCTTTTATTCCTGTTATCTAACCAAACATACCATTTTCCCCCAGACCGTATAATATTTTCTTCTTTCTCCTGCAATTTCATTGTAAGTTCATTCATTTCTGGACAATCCATAATTTTCTTTATAATCATATTATCTGTGGGATTACTCTCTTAATTTCTGATTTGGGGCATACGTTATTCTAGCTGCTGTTAGTACATGTATTATTATATAGACCCTAGACCATTTCAATCAATCAATCAATCAATCAATCAATCAGCATAGAGATGGAAGAACTCTCCCCCAGCTTTCTCTCTTAAATCATATTTCAGATCGGTCTGGCCGCGCCCCAAAAGCCGGCTGAGATAGAAGCGCCAACTTTTCTTTTTCTTTTTCAAGGAAAATAATTCTTGCAGATTTCAAGGGGGTCCCCCCTCAAATACCTCCAACTGACCCCATAACTCACGTCAGATGCAATGGAGCATTTTCAACCTTACACGCTACTTCATCTCAAACCTTATACCAATCCTAAGCTAAGGAGGGCACACCTACTCACAGCTGGTTTCCCACCCCTTTTACATACGGGGACTTCTCGACGTACAACTACAATTGAGTCCCAAATGTCTGCTGTTAAGTGAGTCCAAGCCCTGGCTATAATGACCTTTTAGCTGAAGCTGGCTGACATTTTGCTTCGTAATATCTGGGTTTGTTTGGTATTTTTTTTTCTCTTCCCCAACAGTGTTGAGTTGCAATTGCAAACTTGCTCCTCCTGAGGGAGTCCTTTACGTTAGATTTAGCTTAATTGGTGAAACCAAATCTGGATTAATCAGAATAGAGCTGGAAGGCACCACGGAGATCTTCTAGTCTGACCCCCTGTTCAAGGAGGAGACCCTAGACCAAGGGTCTTCAAACTTGACAGCTTTAAGACTTGTGGGCTTCAATTCCCAGAATCCCTGAGCTAACATGACTGGAGGAGGAATCCTGGGAGTTGAAGTCCACAAGTCTTCCAGCTGTCAAGTTTGAAGAGCCCTGCGTTAGAACCATTTCAATCAATCAGATAGAGCTGGAAGGGACCTTGGAGGTCTTCTAGTCCACCCCCTTGCTCAAGCATGAAGCCCTAGTCCCTTTCAGACAAGTGATTGTCCAATCTTTTCTTTAAAACCTCCAATGTTGCAGCACCCACAACTTCTGGTGGCAAGGTGTTCCGCTGGCTAATTGTTCTCACTGCCAGGAAGTTTCTCTTTAATTCCAGGAGTTGCTTCTGTCCTTGATGAGTTTCCATCCGTTGCTTCTGCCCCCTTGGGGGGGCTTGGAAAATAACCCCCTCCCCCTTCTTTCCCCCCCCCTCAAATACTGGAATATCGCTATGATGCCCCTCCACCCAGTCCTTCTTTTCTCTAGACTAGCTACCCACAGGTCCCGCAACCGTTCTTCTTCTGCCTTTAATCAAACTTAGCTGCTCTTCTCTGCACTTTTAAATATTCTGGGTTGTAAGAAGAGCCCAATAGTTAGCCATTTGCTACCAGCTTGAAGTCTCCTTCACCTCCTGCAACTGGATTTTAACATGAGGTTCTCCCTCTTAGTCTGTGGCTGTTTTTGCCAGTTTGCGAAAGAACTTCCTTTGGGACTTTCTGGCTTTCCAGGTGCAACGACACTCAGCTCACATGAAATGCATCCTTTCCTACGCTCTCATTAACTACTGGAGGAATCCAAAGAATAAATCTCTTCTTACCTGGGGACCAAGCAGGTAGCTTCTGGCTAGGTCTGGGAATGGACCACAGCTGTCCAAACAGAGCGAAGAGCAAAACACAGGACCAGGTCAGCTTCTCCATTGTTCTCTCCCTAACTTTGGCGTGGAGTTGCCTTGCTGGCTGTTGAGTATCTTCAAAGGTTTCTCCACCTTGGGCTTATATATATATATATATACACACACACACATATATGCTGCAGCCCACCTGTGACCTCATCACACCCATGGTCTCCGCCCCAGCTGAAATTCTCCAATGGACGTCTTGTCCGTTTGGGAACTGAGGTCATTCTTCCAAGTCACTTCGTAGACCATAAATCGAACTGTCTCCTTGCCTGATGGGGAAAGCGAAGGCGATGGAGAAGGGGAGGAGCAGGAGGAGGAGGGGGGCAGAGAGAGAGAGAGAGAGAATTGAAAAGAAGAAGAAGGAAAAAAACAACTTTATAAACCGGGCATAAAAATCAGAGAGGATCTTCGGAGCGATAAATCACCAGCTAATGAAAACATTGGACGTCATTCGGAATTTGCCCGAGTCTTGAAACGGCTGATTTATGAAACTGGGAGAGCTTGACGCAAGTCATCCGAGCGAGATGGCACGGGCTGGCTCTGGAGATGGATGAGAGAAGATGCCCTGTTGTGTTTTCAGATTGCCCGTGCCAAAAGAGGACGATGAGCAAGGAATTTAAACAGTCATCCCGGCCGAGTTTCTCTTCTTACCTGAGGCTGAGGCTGACGTTGCGATGCATTGCATGGATGTCCTACTCGCCCATCTC